>CALYOO010000215.1:0-64873 GCA_945261195.1 Cryptosula pallasiana
AACAGTGTATTCATCAAAACTCAGTAGGAGTAAGGTCAGTTAGGCCCGATTTACTTTTGAGGGCTCACATTTGGAGTTGTGCTCTCTCTTAGTTTCGGTCAAAGATAGCCTCTATTCAAATACTTAGCATTTTAATTCTTTTTGTCATGGCTATTTCTCCATTAGGTGTTCATGTAATCATTTTTTTGGTAATAGACCATGAAAAACTTTTTTTTCAAAAGTGGCAACTAGTGTTTTTTTCACATTTGTTTTTCTTTTCTGTTTCTAATCCACTTCTTATCACACCCTCATTGTGCTGCTTTTCAAGTTGCAACCATCATTGTTGAGAGAAGTGTTTTGTTTATTATAATTTTTCTTCGTGAGTGTTTTGGCAACAATGTCATTTGTGTGTATTTTTGTACATAGCAGGCCTACACAATACAGGCTAATAAACCAGCAACAGTTTCATTATTTTTTTCAGCCAAAGCCACGGTGTTATGGGTGAGCTGATTTACATAGCGATATTTTTCACCAAGCTGTTGCCATGTTTTTTTTTTCTATTCATTTCACTGAAATTTTCCGTTACTCATTACCACAACATTGTAAAATCAATTACATGTATGTTATAATATACACCTAATTATTGATCAAGTTTTTTTCTTGCTTCAACAGACACTAGATGTGTTTTTTCTAATTGTCAACTCTGTTTTGCGGTTCTTTTGCCAACAATGCATTCCGATCCGGTGGACATCTTTCTTTGTAATAAATCTGGTGAGGTCAAATGGTCCAAGAGTTATCAACTCCAAAAGCTATCTATCTGTTCCAGTTATTGTTGAAGTTATCTGCTCTCCTTTCATTCAAGTACAATGGGCAGACAACTCCATAACTACTTCCAAAATGGATTTCGTCTGCACAAAACTGGAAATATTTTGAGTTGCAATAATATAGGTGGAGCTCATGGCTTACAAGCACCGTAAAAACATTTTAAGTACACAGCAAAGAAATCACAGAATTGTTTGAACTTTGGATACTGTATTTCAGAAACATTACAAACACTTGGTTAGCTAAATAAAATAACAATTTGTGCAAAAGTTATTGTTTAAAAAGCACCACCTCCATGTCATCTCCCAAGAGGCAGGTGCAACATGACGTCGTTATCCGTTATTTATGGTGGCGTTCCCCAGTTGCAGCAGGCGGCTTTTCCATTAGTTGCCGGCGTTTCATTGGGAGACAACTCTTCAACCATTTTACTAACAAATTTGACACTAGGCCTATACCACACAACACAAGCTAATAAACCGGCAACAGTTTCAGTCTTCTTTCACCAAAGTCATGGTATGCTGGGTGAGCTGAGTTACCTGCAGGGTGATCTATCGGTAGGTTAAATGGGTGGCTGATATGATGAGTCTTTTCCATATTTGTTGTTGTCTCATCCATCTTTTTTGTTGTCTCATCCATCTTTGTTACTGTCTAAATCAGCATCTGTCTACCATCTTTGTCTCTACTGCCTTTGTCTGTCTACCATCCTTCCGTGCTCTTCTTTTTCTTTTCTAGACCTTTCTCATCTCTACCTTCTTCCATCTCTCTTTCTTTACTATCCTTGTCAACCATGAAGTGCTACTCATTCGCTGCTGTTCATCAGCACATTACTTTCAGTAGTCCACTGCGTCCTCTATGCTATTGCAATGGTGACCATCATAACCTCATTTTGTGGTGGCTTTCTCAACTGTCAAAGATTGCTAGTGTAAGCGATGCCACAATTGAATGCATTCTCATTCGCTTTACATTTAGTTTGACGCTACACATACTGCAACAAAAAGCATGCAAAGTCTGAATAAAATTGTATCTATTATGCAAAACGCCCAAGTTATCAGCAGTTTAAAAGCATCAGTAAACAATTCTTCATCGGTATTTTGAAGTACAAACAAACATCACAAGATAAGTATAAAAAGATTGAACTACATATGCCTAGAGCTATTGACTGTAACGTTAATTGAAAAAGTTGGCTATCAAGTTTTACACGGTGTTTTTGTGGGGAAAAAATGGGTGTTTACAATTTTCTGTGACAGCAATAGCAAAAACACTCTCACTGTCCAAGTAAAACCCTCACCTTTTATCCTTGGCAGTGGTTGATCTGCTATCAATCCAGATGAAGAAAATGTAACTTGAAAGTTGAGGCGCCGGCAGTTCTTCATGCTCGTCTCCTAAAAGTACAATAGAACAAAGCAGTACCTGACAAATACAACAGTTTGTCCCATCACATAGAGACAGTGGTATGCTCATTGCAAGTCAAGGGACAGGTGGCTACATGACTGTGTCGATAAGAACTTTCTACAGAGCTGCCACAAAAACGCGCTTTAAATATATCACACAAATAGAGTAACTGTGTAACTATGGTTGATATAAATTCAAAACTCCACCACCTGCACATTAGTGTTGGAAAAATGTCTCACAACTCCTTCTTTTGACTTACTCTCGATCTTTTTACTTTATCTGTCCCTCCATCTCTTTCTACCATCTCCATCGGGACACCACCTCTCTGCCATCTGTTACCTTTAAGTATTGGATTAGTTTGCTGCTTTTTAGTTTGATATGAAGTTGGCTGGCTCATCTGGTTGCACTCTTTCAACGCTTGGTCCACAAGAATCCCTTTGGTCTGTATCTAGTATAGAATGAAAGCTGGATAATTAAACCATTGAATGCCTAAAAAGATACAATCAACATAATTTAAATTGTTACAATTTAAGAGCCTGGAAACGTAATATGGAGGAGATTTGAATTTACTTAAACTTCTTGGGTCGAAATGTGCTCAACAAAGTTATCTGGAGTTGCCCCCTCACCAGTAAGGTGATTCCAGTAAGATGCAGTCAGCAATCACCAACACGCAATTTTTGTTTTATAAATATTCAACAAGTTACATAATTTTTATTGAAAAATTTTACAAAATTTTGGCTGGTTAGTATAGAAGAAGGGGTCTCTTAAATATCAGCATTGTGTAGAGACTTTTGTGATTGCTAAAATGAGATTGCAACAATTTTAAATCGATGGAGCTGTTTTTCTTGAGTCAGCAATTTTTTCATCTTAAGAATGCGAGCTATTATGCATACACTGGATTTCATGTGACAGTGTTTGTGAAAAAAATCAAAAAAAATTGATGAAATATTTTTAACAAAATGATAAGTTTCATGTGAAAAATTAGCATTAGCACAATTTCGTAATAATATCAGACAAAAAAAGACATTTCCGTAATTATTTTCTGGCATTGTTTTTTCACGACAAAAATAATAAATGAATCTGATATACTGGCTATCTTTCTAAGAAAACAATTAAAATGCACTCAATAGTAATACTTGAAATTTGTAAAAGTTAATTTTAAACTAAAAACTTAATAAGAGGGGTTAAAACTATTTGTTGGAGAGTACTATATAATAGCATAAAGGAACTACCGCTAGGAGATTGCCCCTTCTACAACGTTGTCATAAACTTCCATAAACTTCTACAAACTCATTGCACTTGTGTTGCTGCAATTGAGTTTTTCCAATGCTTGATAAGAAAATAACTTCACACAAAGTGCATGTTGCAAAGCCTGTCCGAAGCCTTTTAAAGGTGGCAGGTAAGCAATTGACAGGCAATCCACTAGTCGGAGTTGCCATTTCTTTAAACGGCCTAGGACGCCTAAGTTGAAGAGGATTTGATTTAATTTAAACTTTTTGAGGTTGGCATGTGTTCAGAAAAATTACCTGGAGTTGTCCTCTCACCAGTAAGGCAATTCCTATAGACACAGTCAGCACTCGCCAAGACGCTATGTTTTTTCCAAGTAAGGCTTCCTAAGTATTGGCATTGTGCAGAGACTCTTTTGGTTGCAAAAAAGTGATATTGCAACGAAGTTTAATTTTTTTGGAGTTGTTTTTCTCAAGTCAGCAATTTGTTTTATCTTTGGTAAGTTCGCTTTAATGTATACACCGGCGTTCAGGTGATAATGTTTGTGATCAAAATCAACAAAACTAATGAACATTTTTTATCCAAACAATAACTTTTGTTTAATTTTATATTAATACTAGGTGAAAAAAAATTACAGAAATTGTATTTCCGGCGTTGTTTTTTTTTACTATAACAATAACGATTAAACCTGAAATACCGGTTATTCTTCAAAAAAAAAAAAATTAAAAAGCACTAAACAATAATAATTCAGAATTTTAAAAAGTAGTTTTAAACTTAAAAAGTACCAAAAATGGTACAAACTACTTGCTGGAATTTACTATATAATATACTAATGCAGCTAGTCCCTTCTACCGTATGCGTTGTCATAGACCTCCATAGACCTATACATAGCTACTTCACTTTTGTTGCCGCAAGGAAGTTTTTTCATTAGTTTACAATGTTTCATGAGAAAACAACTCCACACACAAAGTGTGTCTTGAAAAGCCCGTCATCAGCCCTTTAATGTCAAAGAGAGTGTGCTAAAAAAAGGCTCAACTCCAAAAATATAATTAATCATAAAATATTTCTCATCTTTTAACCTGTACATCTGAAAATCACTATTTGTCTACAATTTATATTGTCTAATTTGTTTCAAACAAATAATCAGATTTGAAAATAATTGCTGTTGTTACGACAGCAATGTCCCGTACAATAAAAATCTGGCAGTTTTTACAGCAAAAAATACATTGTAAATAATGATAATTTTAGTTTTTTGATATCATTTGAATGAAAAATCTTTGTTTTGCAGGTGCAAAAGTTCTCTAGTTTTGAGGTAATTGGCCATCTGATTTATCCCAAGAACGCCAGTGTGTACATAACAAGAGTATTCGCAATCTCTCTTCGCCAAACAAATTGCAATAAAAATAACCAGACCGGCAATAAATTTAATCAATAAATTATTTTGTTCAGAACTCGTGGGTCAACAAAAAGTAACTCAATGAATAAAGAAAATAATCAACGAGAATTTATTTATATTGTTCGTCGGTCGCAAATGAAACTGAACGCTAAATAAACTATAACGAGGGAAGTTATTTCTTTTATTTTCATAGACCGGTTTTATATCTTTGAAAAATAATTCAAAATAATTGCAACCGTTCAAATTTTACTAAGTTGAATGGCAGCTTTACAAACGATTACAGTTAATAGTAGTTCAAATTTTATTATATTTTTGATTATTTTGAACACTGAGAGTTATCTTCTTTATGATTTGCTCGATAAACTATAACAGTTCATTGAATAATTATGATGTTTTAACTAATGGTTTGTTGCATACGCTCATATTGAATTACGAACGCCTGTTATTTTTTGTACTTTGTTCAACAAACATGTCGCCGGCACTTTCAATGGCCAACCTATCAATAGCAAAATTCACTGGCTGACTAAACGAAAAAGCCATCCAAAAAAACAGAAAATAATTGCAAACCTAATTTTCCATGCTCTTGAAAGTCTGTGTACAATGACTACTACTAGGATGCTCTCCGCTCCTTCTATCCAAACAAGCCAAATTTTTGCAGCTCTGCTTCATAGCCTTATATGAATTGCTGCTTATCAAGAAAAAAATTGCATAAAAGTCAGAATCATAGTCATGCTGTAGATGGCACTAAAAAGAGCACAAGTCCAAAAAATTTTTTTTTATGTAGTTATCATCAGAAATAGATAAATCATGTAGGTTTAATTCAGCCTATGAGCAAGATTATCAATACTAAAACACGTACCTTTGAATTTGAGGCCCGTTTTTTTTCAGCTTGATATGTAGTTGACTCATCAGGTTGCGGGATTTCAGAGCTTGTTCCACAACAATCCCTTTGGTCTGGATCTAGTATAAAATAAAAGCTGGATAATTAAACTATTTAATGCCTAAAAAGCTACAATCAACATAATTTAAATTGTTACAATTTAAGAGCCTGGACACCTAATATGGAGGAGGTTTGAATTAACTTAAACTTCTTGGGTCAAAATGTGCTCAACAAAGTTATCTGGAGTTGCCCCCTCCCCAGTAAAGTAATTCCTAAAGATGCAGTCGGAACTCACCGACACGCAATTTTTGTTTTATAAAAACTCGACAACCTATAAGATTTTTATAAAAAATTTACAAAATTTTGGCTGGTTTGTATAGAAGAAGGGGCCTCCTAAATATTGGCATTGTGAAGAGACTTTTGTGATTGCAACCCTTTTAGAGCGGTTTTTTTCAAGTCGGCATTTTTTACTTCTTGGGAAAACTCGCTATTATGTATACACTGGCCTTCATGAAGCAGTGTTTGTGATCAAAATCGAAAAAAACTAATGAAATATTATTTAAAAATGATAGTTTTAATAAAATTTTGATAAAAGTAACATTAGTACAATTTCGTAATAAAATTAGACAAAAAAGACATTTCCATAATTATTTTTCGGGCATTGTTTTCCCACAACAACAATAGTAATTAAATCTGAAATACTGGCTATCTTTCTAAGCAAACAATTAAAATGCACTCAATAGTAATACTTGAAACTTGTAAAAGTTAATTTTAAACTAAAAACTTAATAAGAAGGGTTAAAACTATTTGTTGGAGAATACTATATGATATCATAAAGGAACTGCCGCTAGGAGATTGCCCCTTCTACAACGTTGTCATAAACTTCCATAAACTTCTACAAACTCATTGCACTTGTGTTGCTGCAATTGAGTTTTCCCAATAGTTTCACAATGCTTGATAAGAAAATAACTTCACACAAAGTGCATCTTGCAAGCCTGTCCGAAGCCTTTTAGAGGTGGCATGTCAGCAACCGACAGGCAATCCACTAGTTGGAGTTGCCATTTCTTTAAAGGGCCTAGGACGCTTAAGTTGAAGAGGATTTGATTTAATTTAAACTTTTTGAGGTTGAAATGTGTTGAGAAAAATTATCTGGAGTTGCCCTCTCACCAGTAAGGCAATTCCTATAGACATAGTCAGCACTCGCCAAGATGCAATTTTTTCCCGAAGACGCAAGAAGTTATACAGAGTTATAAGCGAGTTTTCAAAATTTTGGCTTGTTTGCATAGAAGTAGGGCCTCCTAAGTATTGGCATTGTGCAGAGACTTTTGATTGCAAAAAATAAATGATATTGCTCAAAGTTTAATTTTTTTGGAGCTGTTTTTCTCGAATCAGCAATTTGCTTTATCATTGTTAAGCTCGCTATTATGTATACACCTGTGTTAACGTGATACTGTTTGTGCTCAAAATCAAGAAAATTATTGAAACTTTTTTTAATCAAAATAACCATTTTAAAGTGAAAAATTCATCAAACAATAACTTTAGTAAATTTTATAATAATACTAGTTGAAAACAAAAAACATCGCAGAAATTGTTGTTTCGACGTTTTCTTTTACAACAATAATAATTAAATCTGAAATACCATTTATTGAAATAAATTTTAAAAAGCACTAAATAATAATAATTAAGAATTCAAACTGAAAATGTACCAAAAATGGTGCAACTACTTGCTGGAATATACTATATAATATACTAATGCAGATAGTCCCTTCTGTTGAACGCGTTGCCATAGACCCCTACATAGCTATCGCACTTTTGTTGCCGCAAGTGAGTCTTCTCAATAGTTTAACAGTGCTTGATAAGAAAACAACTCTACACACAAAGTGTGTCTTGAAAAGCCCGTCCTAAACCCTTTAATGTCAAAGAGTGCGCTAGAAACTCTCAACCCAAATAATAAAAATAATCATAAAATATTTCTCATTTTTTAACCTGTACATCTGAAAATCATTATTTGTCTACAATTTATATTGTCTAATTTGGAAAAGTAACAAAAATAGTACAAACTACTTGCTGCAATATACTATATAATACATTAATGCAGATAGTCCCTTCTGTTGAACGCGTTGCCATAGACCTCTACATAGCTATTGCACTCTTGTTGCCGCAAGTGAGTTTTTTCAATAGTTTTGGAATGCTTGATAAGGAAACAACTTTACACACTAAGTGTGTATTGAAAAGCCCGTACTAAGCTCTTTAATGTCAGAGAGAGCGTGCTAAAAACTCTCAACCCAAATAATAAAAATAACCATAAAATACTTCCAATTTTTTTCCTGTCCATTTGAAAATCATTATTTGTCTACAATTTATATTGATAATTTGTTTCAATCACACAATGCGTGAATCATATTTGAAAATAATTGCTCTTGTTAAAGGGCCTATGATGTCTAATTTGAATAGGATATGATTCAATTTAAACTTTCTGAGGTTGAAATGTGTTCAGAAAATTATCTGGAGTTGCCCTCTCACTAGTAAGACGATTCCTATAGACACAGTTCACACTTGCCGAGACGCCTTTTTTTCCCGAAGATGTGCCAAGTTATATAGAACTATAAAGCGAGTTTTCAAAAATTTGGCTTGTTCGTATAGAAATAGGGCGTTATAAATATTAGTTTTGTGCAGAGACTCTTTTGATTGCAAAAAAATGATATTGCAACAAAGTTTAATTTTTTTGGAGCTATTTTTCTCAAGTCAGCTATTTGTTTTATATTCGGTAAGCTCGCTATTATGTATACACTGGCATTTACGTCATAGTGTTTGTCATCAAAATCAAAAGAAATGATGAAATTTTTTTTAACAAAATAATAATTTCATGTGAAAAATTAATCAAACAATAATATTAGTATACTTTTATAATAGTACTAGGTGAAAAAAACATTGCCGAAATTGTATTTCCGGCTTTGTTTTTTTACAACAATGATAATAATTAAATCTGAAATACCGGCTATCTTTCCAAAAAAAAATTTCAAAAGCACTAAAGAATAATAATTAAGATTTTTAAAAAGTAGTTTGGAACTGAAAAAATAACAAAAATAGTACAAACTACTTGCTGTAATATACTATATAATACCATAATGCAGATAGTCCCTTCGGACGAACGCGTTGTAATAGACCTCCACATGATACCTATAGCTGTTTTGTTGCCGCAAGTGAGTTTTCTCAATAGTTTTACAATGCTTGATGAAAAAACAACTCTACACACAAAGTGCATCTTGAAAAGCCCGTCCTTTTATGGAAATCTGGCATGTTTTTCAGCACAAATACATTGTAAATAATAATAATTTGATTGAAAAGTCTTTTTGTTTTGCAAGAGCAATGTTGCTCTATCTTTTTAGGTATTTGCATCTGATTTATCCCAAGAACACCATTGAGTACATAATAAGAGAATTAGCAACCTCTCTTTGCCGAATAGATTGCAATAAAAATAATCAGACCGGCAATAAATTTAACCAATAAATCGTTTTGTTCGGAACTCATGTGTCAACAAAAAGTAGCTCACTGAATAGAGAAAATAATCAACGAGAATTTATTCATATTGTTCGTCGGGAGCAAATGAAACCAAACATTAAATACATAATAACGAGCAAGTTTAATTCTTTCATTTTTATAAACCGGTTTTAAATCTTTAAAAAATAAGTTCTAAATAATTGCAACTGTTCAAACTTTACTAAATTACAGGTCAGCTTTAAAAGCTATTCCAGTTTGTAGTAGTTCAAATTTTATTATATTTTTGTTTTTGATTGTTTTGAAAACTGGGAGTTATCTTCTTCATTATTTGTTTGGTAAACTATAACAGCTCATTGAATAATTATGATGTTCTAAACTGATGGTTCGATGCATACGCTCATATTGAATTACGAACGCCTACTATTTTTGTACTTCGTTCAACAAACAGGTCGCGAATACTTTCAATGGCCGGCCTATCAATAATAAATTCACTGGCTGACTAAACTAAAAAGCCATCCACAAAATCAGAAAATAATTGCAAACCTATTTTTCCTTGCTCTTGAAAGTCTGTGCACAATGACTATAATTACTAGGATGCTCTCCGCTACTTCTATTCAAACAAGCCAAAATTTTGCAGCTCTGCTTTATAGCCTTATATAAATTAATGCTCATCAAGAGAAGAATTGCGTAAAAGTCAGCATTCATACTCATGCTGTAGATGGAACTACCAAGAGCACAACTCAAAAAAAAAATTTTTTCATGCAAAACTCACCAAAAGTAGGCTGAATCAAACCTACATAATTTATCTATGAGTAAGATTATCAATACCAAAACGCCTACCTTTGGATTTGACGCTCGTTTTCTTTTCTCAGCTTGATATGTATTTGACTCATCCGGTTGTGAGATTTCAGAACTTGGTCCACAAGAATCCCCTTGGTCTGTGTCTAGTATAAAATAATAACTTAACAATCACCACTGCATCCAACTAAGAACTGCATCAGAGAAAATTCCCAAAATAAAAACTTGTGCATCATTTGTTGCACTCTGGAAGAGTTCAGCTGGCCGATCTGCAGCGGAAACAGGACCCCACTAAAAAAAATAACGACTTTGACAATATATGGATATTTGACTGACTGTACCAAAGACATGGTATATATGGACTGGTACAGGGAGGGAGACTTTGTCTCAGCTATGAAATCATAACTGAGCAAGACAATAAAGCCGCATGATTCAAACTGCAGTTGTTGCGATAATGCCAGATGTCTAAATGCCACTGTTGATAAAACAATATCAAATTCAATATTCAATTCAAATATCGATTCAACGATAAATCTTCCAAAGTTTTGTTGTTTTCTGTAAAAACATATATTCCTTTGCTCTGTCTTCCATTTTCCATAAAAAAGCTTAATAAATGTTGTTAGTCGATTTCCTATTACTACATAATATTAAATTATTCATTTATCATTATTGTTTAATAATTTGATATTACCAACACATGATGATTATTATCAATTGTAGTTTATAATTACATACAGTTTTCGAACTTGCCAACCTAAAGTGAGGGGTCAAGAGTGATGCTTTGAACTAAGGGGAAAAGAGTGGGTGAAATCAAGCCAAATCAGAAAGATGTGTTACTGAAGCGATTTTCAATAAAAAGCTGGAAAATAAAATCTGATACCGTGTTAGTTGCAGAAACATCAAGTAATGAAATGAACAAAGGGATATAATGGAGGAAAGGCAGGAAATGATGAATTGAGTATGTAGGGCAAGAGATGGTGGATGGAGAGCAGGATGTCGTAGATGCAGAGAAGGGGAAGGTGGACGGAAAGCAAGATCTGATGATCAAGAGCATGGATGGTAGATGAAGAGCAAGGGACTATGGATGGGGAGCAGGAGATGGTGGGTGGCTAGTAGGAGATGACAGATGAAGGGCAGATGATTGTGGATGGAAAGCAGGAGATGGTAGACAGGGTTGAAAAAGATCATGGTTTTTAATGAAAAAAATGAAATAAAATTTATAACGGTTTTTATGGTGTAAATTGTTTGAGTGTAGTCCATGCAGTCTACAAAAAGACATGATGATCTACTGAATAGTTAAAGGAATGGTTGTCGATATGTAATCAGGTTGTTAAAAACAATATTCAACATTTACCTCCAAACAAGACAGCTGCGTGGTATGTACAACATGGTATTCGTATCTAAATAAATGACTGATTGTATAATAAAACCAGATAACTAAAACTTCAACAACGAAATGGCATTACTGTAGCCGGAGACAAGATCATTGGTATTCTTTTTTAGTATTACGCATTGGAGAGCAAATAAATAACTATGTATTGTTTTTTTTAGCGCCAAGTCGATTTCACAGTTTAGAGTGTACCATCCCAAATGTGAAGTTACATTAATTATATATACATGTGGCGCATAATTTTTCAATAAAAAAAAAATAATCTCTGTCATAGTGAATACCTGAAACTGAGCTGAAAAATTGGATTTATAATTTTAGATTTTTAGAATAATCAAGAAAATGAGACCGTGGTATGAATGAATGCTGTGAAGCAGATAACCTACCAGTTTAGCTTTGGAAGAATGGAAACATTTGATGAATAAAAAAAAACATAAAAACCAATATAACCTCAGAAAGTTGGCTAGTTTAAACCGAGCCAACTCTGGTGGATGGACAGTAGGAGATGATAGATGAATAGCAGTGGATTGTGGATGGAGAACAGGAGATGATGGATGGAGAGTATGAGATAGCGAGTGGAGAGCAGGTGGAGGTAGATGGAGATGAGGACCTGGTGAATGGAGAGCAACATATAGTGAATGTAGAGTGTATGTGGTGGATACAGAGCAAGAGATGATGGACAAAGACCAGGAGATGATGTATGGAGAGTGGGATATGTTAATTAATAAATTTAATAGCTATTTAATAAATAATTATAACATAATAATAATAAATATAACATAATAATAATTATAACATAATAATAACTATAACATAATAATAATAATAATTATAACATAATAATAATAATTATAACATAATAATAATAACAATAACAACAACAATGACACTGATAATAATAATAAGGATAACATATCCACAATCCGCAATAATAATAATAACAATAATAATAATAATAACCAATATTTATTTTTTTGATGAGCATCATCATGATGAATGAATGATGATGTTGAAATTTTTGATTTATAGAATTATAAATAATAAAAATTTTGAAAAGTCTTTCAGCAATCAAATCATTATTATATCATATTATTATAATAATTAATAATAATGATTATCATTATAATTATAATTAATTACAATAAATAATAGTAATTTATTTGATTGTTTGCTAATTATTATTATTATTTCAATTATACCACGCACTGCTGCTGTGACTACTACTATGATTATTATTAAATAAAAAATTATTATTATTTAACTACTACTAATAATATATATAATAAGAATAATATTAATAAAACATAACTGGAAGTACCAATGACATGAAATCCTCTAGCTTATTTCAGAGACCAGGAACATTTGAGTGCCAACAACATAGTAAAAGAGGTATAGTAGTACAACTATCTATGGCACCAAAATGATAATGCGATGTTATTACTGCCTTTTCCATTTAGCCTAGGGTCTATACTCTGTACCATCCTAAAGTTCTATGCATTGCACCCATAGGTCCATCATTGCACCGAATCACAACGGGTTAAAGTGTGTATATAGTTTGCGTTGAAAACTAAGAACTTCGGCAAAGTATTTTGACATTGACCCGTTGAGTTGACTCCATGGAGTTATCCCCCCCCTCATATCAGGGGGAGATAATTCTATGGTTGACTCCCACTGACATTGGGAACAAGTGGAATTGCCACTGCTTTATTATTTTGGATGGCGAGATCGTCATCACCTCTTCTCCCTACAGGGTATGTAAGTAGTACAACAAGAGGTTTGAACTCTACTGTAGAGGGAGCGTTTGCTGTTGTGAGTATGTCAGGCTGTTGTTATAAACTTGGTGAATGGAAGAATTATAATAAATAATATATATTTTAATTAAAATAATAATAATATACTACATGTATAATTATAATATAATTATATTAATAATAATTATAATATTGGTTGTTGTTGCTACGTTTTTTTCTTATAACAGCAGATTTAGTTTTAACAAACAAGACATCATACTACTACTTACTTAGTATGTATTATCCTACATACCGACTCAATAATACCACATTCGTTGTGACTGTTGTTCAAGGTTTTTAAATGGCTTAAACACATAATAATAATAATAAATAATAATAACTCATTAAAATTAATAAATAATAATAATAAACTTACACTAGTAGTTAGCAACAAAACTTTGTTATAACTGGTATTAATTATTATTATTATTGTATGATGATATATGACGATAATAATAATTATTATCATTCATTATTATTATTATTTTTAATAGTAATATAATAATAATAATAAGTAAGTATTATCTATTATTGTTGTCATTATTATTATAATTATAATCGATATTGTATTGTTAGTAATAATTAATAGTTACAGACAGTAGGTAGTATTATTTTGGTTCATAGTTATTCTTCAAATGTTATTGGTTATTTGATATGTATCTATGATAATGATATCACTTCTTTTTATAGCAATGATAATCATAACCAATATTATATTACACTGACTCGATTTTTGAGCTATAGATTAGAGGGCAAGCAAGATGTCGACTGTATGTTGTATCTACTACTACTTTATATTATATATATACTATTCTATATCTGTTACTAGTAATGTACATATATCTGTGATGTCTAGTACTGGTAAAATATTTGTTTTTCCTATGCTTGTAATGTCTCTGTTACACCTACTACTAGTAGTATAGATGTTATAGCTACTACTAGTAACATATGTTAAATCTACTACTGAAAATGTACATGCATATCTACAACCAGTGGTATATATGTTATGTCTACCACTAGTAACGTGTATGCTATACACAATACTAGTAGTACATCTGTGATCTCTACCACTAGTATTATTTATTGTATCTCTATTACTAGTAGTACATAAGTTATATTTACTACTAGTAGTCTGTATGCTAGATCTACCACTAGTAATGTATATGTTATTTTTACTACCAGTAGTGTATATGCTATATCTACTGCTCATAGTGTACATATTATATTTATTAATGGAACATTATCTGGTATATCTACAATAAGTAGTATACACGATATATCTGGTTCTAATAGTGCATATGTTATATATGCTACTAGTGTTGTATATGCTATATCTACTACTAGTATCATATATTTTATGTTGATTCCTAGTTTAGTGTAGTGAATATGCTGTGTGTACTACTAGTAATACATCTGCCACATCTACTACTAGTCGTATATAAGTTATATCTACTTCTCATCCTAAATACGTTATATCTACTACTAGTAGTATGAATGTTGTATCTATTATTAATAGTGTGAAACTTATATCTACTACTAGTAGTATGAATGTCATATCTGCTACTTGTAGTGTATATGCTATATATACTACGAGTAACATATCTATGCTACGTTTAGTACTGGTAGTGTATATGTTATATCTACTTCCACAATGTATATTCTATATCTGGTATGTGTAGTACATCGGTGACCTCTACTACAAGTAGTACATCGGCTATATCTACCACTATTAGTGTATCTGTTACATCTACCACCAAAAATTTGTCTGTTTTAGCTACGTCTAGCAGTTAATCGGTAACAAGTAGATTTTTATTCACCTAGTGATAATACTTTTATATTACTATATGGAACTAGCGTCTTTGCCGATGTTTCAAATTTTACATCACGCATATCTTTCTTGCAAAATGAAAACCATAAGGTAGTAGCAATCTTGATAGTCAACATATTTCTTACCTTTTAGTTTTAAGACCACTCGTAAAATGTTCATAATACTCAAATTTGGTTCCTCATTTCCGTTTGTGATATCTGGTAAAAAAAGTTACAGAATTGTCGTATATGAAATGGATGGCATATGAAACATGGAAAATGTGCTTCACACACCCAAGAGACAGTTTGTATTTTGATTGGTAAGGGTGGGGATTGATGCCCTCTTTTTCATGCTCAATGAGACAATGACTTCCCACCCAGAGTATGTCTCACAAAGCCTGCTCTAAGCTTTTTAAAAAGGTACTTCACATCTCAGCTAAATAAAAGGAAAAAGACTGTTTTATAAAGCGGCAAATGCATAACATTCAAGTACTTTTGCACTTGTTTATTATCCGCTCTAGTAAATAATTGAGATGTTTCACTCACCTTTGCTTAGGGTTTTCTCAGTTTCAATAAATGCTTTGCCACAAAGATTTCATGATTCTGCCTATCTCACATTGCCTGAAAGAAGCAATTACTAGTCTTATTTAGAACAAATATAGTTTCAAAAATTCTGTTGTCAATCAATTTTAAGCAAGGCTGAAACAAATCTATACAATAATACATGCATACAGACTTGAAATGAGTGTAGGCACCTAGAATTAATGCTGATCAACCTGAAATGAATGTCTAAAGTAGTTGATAAAAAATGTCTCAAAGTTTCTCTTGAGAGTGCCGGCATTTAGTGAACATAAACACCGGTTGGAGATTTGGTCCAGGAGTTGTCTGCTTTCATTAGAAAACAGGTATTGCTAATTCCTGGAACCTTGTTTATCGGAATAACCATTGAATCCCTAATCAGTTCTAGTGACCTGTACCCTGTTGTATTAGTGTCTCATTGGAAAACATTTAAGTGTGAATTTTTCCCATAGTGCTAAGCTCTGGTGATACTGCAGTACTGTAACTACTATAAAACTGACTTGACATAATATGCTACTCCTAACATACCAAGTGTGACCAACTCATGGATTATAGGTATGTCCATCTTGAGGCACGTCATCCGATCGTTCTCCAGCTTCAGCGCAGTTTTCTTGAAATCTGTAGTCCTTTAAATAGTAACAAATTATTTTTGGACACTCATTTGTCGTTGTTATTTTGATGACATTTACAATGCATTACATAGCCCAGTATTTTTTGGACCGCTCACTGTTATCAGGCTATGGTTTGCTTGAAATATTATTGTCAATGACAAGCTTTGGCTAGTAAATGTCAATTTAACAAGTAGCGACAGGAGAAAATTGTTTTTCAAGTAAGCACTGTTGTAAAAAATGTTTTATGAAAACCCTTGCATTTGATTAGAGCTTAAGTTGTTTTACGCTATACCTGCTCATAAGGTTTTGTGAAGCAAAATCTAAAACACACACTAAAGCTACGTTCACACTAAGCAATTCTCGGCCGAGTGGAAGGAGCAAAAAATAGGCTCGCAAGTGTGAGCAGTGAAATCTTCAAGATTTTAAATCGGTGGGCGATTTTTTTTCATCGGCAGTGATGGTTCTCTGTACGATTATCGGCCTGTCTAGCCAATCAACATCCACATCACAGCTTTTCAATTTAATGCTTTTCAAGAAACTTGCAGCTGCTTGATAATTATTATTTACCCAATTTTAGAGTATTTTTTAATATTTCCCTGATCAACTGCAAGTCTTGTTTACTAGTAGAATAATAAGGTGGGTATACTAACTATTATCAATATAAATTGAAAACAAGTACCAGCGCCATGATATTGAAAAATAAGATAAATTTTTACTAATTTTAGGAACCATTTCACAAAAGATAAAAAAAGATCACTGTAGTTCACTGTTTGTTTTTTTTGCAGAATGTTACAGTTGTTTTTATCCAAAATTATGTGATTTTAATGGAAGCATTTAATGATAGAAGTTGATGTGAGTTGAGTAACATTGTGTGGTTGTGTTTTTAAGTTTTTTGCTGTTCCATCAATTGTGCAAATCAAAATTAGGTGAATATTAGAAATGATAAATTAGAATCAAAGCAGGGTGGTTTGGTCAAACAGCAAAAAGGGAAATATTGCAGTTTAACTTTTGTCGACAAACATTTTTGTTTGGATTTTTTGTTACGGTAAACTCACACTTTGGTCGTCTGCATAAAGTAAAGTTTTTATAACTGATTTAGGGCATTGTTTTATCACAGAAGAAATTGTGTTGATTTGTAAATCTGCAAACTAAGCTGCTTACCGCATTAAAAATCTCAAATTTATGACAAGAAAAAAACTAACATTTTCTGACAAGAAACTTCCACTATTCACACATTAGTTAAAGTACAGATAGTGCCAATGACTGTTTGCATACCTGTAATTTTCTGTGATAGCATGTATTTTAGCTCATCGCCCTTCTCATTAAACTTCTCTTCTCATCAGCTCTTCCAGCGAGTCATCTTTCTACCATACAAATTAAAGAAAACCCGATTGATTTATTTACAGAAATTTGATTATCGTCTCAACAGCAACCAATCAATTGTTTCCCTTCTAAATGACAATTTAGTCACTCTCTGAACCTAATCCTGATGCTCAAAGTGGTGCTAAACCTATTGCAAGCAAGTTTCAACTTTTTGATTTGCCTTAGCTAATCAGGTGATGGCCAGTCTTGTTTGGAAATATTTCAAGTTTCAACGACAATCATACTATGAAAATTTGTTGGATCAGATGAGATATACCTAATAAAATGTTTTGGTTTGGAATTGCACTTTCTATTTTAGGTTTTGAAGAAAATTTTGGATTTTGTAAAGAAAGTTTCTTAATGGGTTGGCAGTAAAATTATTAGGCATTTATGAATTTTTCAAAATGATTTATTAGTCAAAAGAAATCTTCAGATAAGTACAATCGGAATCAATGAAATTGATATTGAAACTTTTATTTCAAATTTATCTTTCCCATCAATGATAAAAAAAATGCTGGTATATTTCAAGCAATAAAGGCATGGTATTAAAGCAGTCTTATGATATAAAGTCATTGGCAACTTATTGGATCATTTTGAAGGGCCTAGGATGCCTAATTTTAATAGGATTTGAGTTAATTTGAACTTTTTGAGGTTGAAATGTGTTCAGAAAAAATATCTGGAGTTGCACTCTCACCAGTAAGACGATTCCTATAGACACAGTCAGCACTACCCAAGACTCAATTTTTTCCCGAAGACGCAACAAGTTATATAGAGCTATAAATTCTGGCTTGTTTGCATAGAAGTAGGGCCCCCTAAACATTGGCATTGTGCAGAGACTCTTTTGATTGCAAAAGAATTATGTTGTAACAAATTTTAACTTTTTTGGGAGGTGATTTTATCTTGTCAGCAAATTGCTTTATCTTTGTAGTCTCGCTATTATGTATACACCAGCGTTCACCTGATAGTGTTTGTGATCAAGATCGGAAGAATTAATTACAATTTTCAAGTGAAAAGTTAATCAAACAATACCATTAGTATAATTTTACAATAATTCCAGGTGAATAGAAACATTGCCGAAATTGTATTTCTAACGTTGTTTTTTACAGCAACGATAATAATTAAACCTTCCAAAAAAACCCCAAATAATAATAGTTAAGTTTTTTAGACTGAAAAGTAACAAAAATGGTACAAACTATTTGCTGGAATATACTATATAATATCGTAATCCAGATAGTCTCTTTTGTCGAACGCGTTGTGATAGACCACCATAGACCTCTACCTAGCTATTGCATCTTGTTGCCGCAAGTGAGTTTTCTCAAAAGTTTTACAATGCTTGATAGAAAACAACTCTTCACACAAAGTGAGTCTTGAAAAGCCCGTTTTAAGCCCTTCAAAGCAAACTTCTGTAAAATTGTAAGATTTTTATAGAATGAAGCAAAGCGAGATAAAGATCAATATTTTTTGTGGCTTTTTGTATGAAAACCTGTCACTGTGTCATGGTCCAATAAATTTTCATGACTTTCAAAGGTTGAGTTTTAAATAATTTTCTCCTTGTTTCAATTAAAATTTGAGAAAAAGTTAATCCCTGCATGAGGTGTTGCATGATACATACCTTCATTCGGCTGACATTGTAAGATAAATTGTAGCTTTTGCGAAAATGCGCTACCCGATCATCAATAATCAGAAAATTTGGCATAAGAAAGACCTTTTCCTCATCAGGCAAGTGCTCAGCTCTTGCACCACATTGGCAGGGGAGGAAACTGCTTGGTCTTGCCAGACCTGCCTCAAATTCTCTTGCTGGTAAATCTCCTGAATTGTTTGAGATAGAGCATTTATTACACATCTTGATTAAAGTGCCATACTCTATCAAACAAATCCATAGCAATGAAATGCTTCATGTTTTGAATGTGACTTTTGTGGTAAGCAGTTCCTTCACAAATATTAATTTCGGTAAACAGAATTCAAAATGTTTATCTAAGTCTGTGAGGCTAGAAAGATATCTGTGAGCGACGCTTTCACTATAATAATATATCACATTTTAATAGGTAATTTTATTATTTGTAAAAACTCTACATGTTCAAATTAAACAATAAAAACATTAATCATTTTCATTTAGTGATTTTCCCCATCTGTGTTGGTAAAATAGCACGTATTTCAGATTTTATTATCATTCAGTGTAGTCGAAAAACCACAGCTAGAAATATAGTTTTGACAACACTTATCTATCACAAATTATTATAGAAGCATATAAACCTACAAGCCTGTTTTAAAGCATTCCCGTAAATGCCATACCAAAAGGCACCGGAAGCATCAAAATAAAAACCTGTATATTGATTTCTACCTCTTATATCAGGAGCCGCCATCAAAATTACTACTTTAAACTCAAGCCCGTTGCTTAATAAACATTGACTACTTTTTGGGTTACAAATAGTTGTTTAGCAACAAACTATTTTTCATCAGGATGCCGTGTTATTTCTGAAATTGAGAGACGGCGTGGTTTGCACTTGGTTAAAAAGTATTATTTTGCACAGAGCACAATTGTTATTGATAATTTTTTGTCTCCAAATATATTTTCAGCGTTTTTTGTAAACCAGTTGATCGAACCAATCCGTCAAAAAACTTTTTTCTGGTTTCCCACCTATGTTTAAATGGACCAACACACATTGAACAATGATCCCGTTTTCATTGTCAGAAAATTATTGTTTAGTTTGAATCACATATTAACAACAAATAGACACTCCAAAAAGTAGTTTTTTTCTAAATATGATAAGTAGAAAACTAAAATATACCTATCAAAGATTTGGAATTACTCAAAACCATAATAAACAACAGCTCAGAAGCTCTTCCACCTACCTGTGTACAGTCGTAGTTGGTTGTGATATTCTCTGCCATTGCAGATAATTGGCATTGCGGCTGTTTGTAGCTCAATAGCCCGAGCCTCCACTTATGCCAACTGGTGGACCGTCCAATCATATGCAAGTACGGTCTCTCAACGATGCTTTGTACATCAATACTAAAAGAAAGACAACTGAGTTACGGATAAGCATACGCCAACTGTCCACGACAGAGTCAATGTGTTAACCTAGATGTAGAGAAGTAAGTTTCCTGTTTGTTAATATAAGACTAATGGCAGTTGGCAACAAAACATGAAGTATGTCAGAGCCAGGAAAACTAACCAACGACCAAAACATAGTTACTCCTGACATTTAGGAGTGCTCAGCCCTACATGTCACCTTGGTCATCAAATATTCAAATCGAAGTAATCTTGGCAAGTGTCACACAGCTGATTGTTGAAAAACCAAACAGTCATTACATAATAAGAGTGGGAGCATATGTCAGAATGATCATGTCAGCACACAAAGTGGTGGATGGTTTCTAACTGTTAAACTTGTTCTCTGAGCAGGTGTTGAAAATCATCTACTTTTGTGGGCACTACACCAAGATAGGGTAAAAATAGACAACTGTGTTACTTTATCCCACATTAATTAATTTATTATTTAGTTATTATCAATTTATCCCAAAGTGCCACATTCTGGGACTTTATAATCAAGCAGTTTTAATTTTATAATGTCCATGATTTTTATTCAAAAAAAATTCCGTCCAAAAGTAATTAACGGAAATCCTAATCTTTCTTAGGTCTGTACCTTGGCTTTTCTCTGGAATAGCTCTGCATTGCTCAACCGTAAGAACTACACTCTTGGAGTCTCTCATGATTCTTTTTATCTATCCAATGACTCGATATTGTGCTCTCGGATGTTTTGTAGACTCACCACCCTGCCATAGCTTCACTTTCCGATTGTAGCAGCTCCTCTGCGAAGCTCTTTAGTAATTAGGCATATAGCCCTGCCAATGTTGACCTCTCCACTCGCTATCTGTCTGTTTCTTTCTACCACTGTAAAATTCATCAGCGTTTGTGAGACTATTGTATTAACCTGGTATTCACAGCTGACTAACATACAGTTTTTACTTGGTTAATAGTTTAAAAACAAACCATAGTAATCCGTTCTGTCATTTCAATGTTTTAATGCAAGCACTCATATTCCATGCTACCTGTTGTGAACATGTTAACATGACTTTTGATCACTGAAACTTACTTTAATATTCTAAATACTAGCTCAAAAATAAAACTATCTAAAAGTGCACAAGCATTGGCAGATGCCATTAATGTAATATACCTGAGAGTCATTGTTGATGTTGCCACCGGTAGTTCTTCAGAGTCCACAAATTCGTGTCAAATGCCTCCACTTGAGATTAGATGATTTTTCAAAGTCCTTTGCACCATCACGGAGCTTTGTGACTTTCCTCTCCAGCTCATTTTTTAAGCGATCATTGTTTATCTCGTAGCTGGCTAAACTACCGACATGTGACCGGATTTGACTTGGTCCGTGTTGGCTGTACCGTCTTATTCTTCTTCTATTCCATTCTCTGATAGAATATCTCCCACTATAAAAAGCACATGTCATATTTCAGACAAAGACGTTTTTGTGCCATTTGGTCTCTTTGAATGATTTTTGGCCTTATTTTCGGAGGCACTTGAGGCATTTGATGCATAATTTGTACAAAATGGGTTTTATTCTGTTAGATAAGTTATCACTAATTAACTTTTAATAAAGAGTTTGGTGTAGCTATTCTTGAAAAAAAAACATTCGTGCCACGACTATCAATTGAGTTAAGTTTAAAAATGAAATCATTGCAACGTAACAAGAATCAATCTTTCACTGGTTTGTTAAATAACTCATTCCTTATTAGCAACGGGACAAAGATGATTTCATACAGTCTAAAATGCTCTAATTTTAATTTTTTACGGAAGCAAAAACTAACCTGTCCAATACCAGTTCTCTGCCTTTGTAACGAAGTTTCTTCCATAGCTCTTTCTCCACTTTCATTCGAGGATAGTGTTCAACTTGTTCTCTATTATATACTTTCAACTCATTTTCTGAGTTGAAAGTAACAACTTGCAAACCCACAGTAAATTTTAGCAAATTTAGGCATATTGAGTACTAAATAATCTAGGTTTAAGTAGTGATGAAGTAGCAAAGTTTGCTGACAAACTCACGAGCTGCCAGTCACAGTTTAGTAACCAATGAAAGTTGCACCATAGCCCCTTTGTTCACACACCAATGCAGGATTGCTCGTTATGTAATACATCACCACAAGTTTGTTGGATTTGGTTGCTGCTCACAAGCCAGTTATTGTCATGTTTCACTGATTCTGGCTTGCCAATTTAACACCATTTTCTCCATACAACTTTAATACCACGACAACAAAGGCAATGCTAAAGTGTGACTTGGGTTCACAAACGTAGTCCTCTGTTGGAAATCTTTGTTTTCTCTGAAGTGTATTAAATCATAAAACACTGAAATTTCCTGATTTTTCCAGCAAAATTGCATATTATTCTACGGAAACTATACATGGTAGCAAAGATCATACATTTAAACCAAATCAATTGACTTTATATCTCAAACCCGTCAAAAATACATACTGTATTAATTGTTGCACTACATTCCTTGCTTATACATAACAGCAGCGCATTCATTGCTGTTTTCTATGGAACTCAAAGGAATGCACTAGTAATCATCAAAGTTGGGCAAAAAGTTTACATTTTTCTTGCCAGACAGATAAAACAGAATTGTAATATGTTTTGTCGTTTGTTGTCAAAGATATTCAATAAGTTCGAATGCATGTATTCGGCCAACATGTTATTAGGTTATACTTCACTTTTATAACTTAAACTAATTTTGAACAGTTTCACTTGTTAGCTAGTTCACTTGTTAGCTAGTTAGCTGTTAATCCTCTAGCTTGTGAAATGGCAGTTTAGCATATTGGTCTTTGTTCTCAGAAGAGCGAACTTGTTATAGATTACATAACTAGCTGCTTTAGCTTTAGCTGCTTTAGCGAACGGCCTGCTAATTGATCATCAACATGCGAAACTTCCAAACAAACTTGTTTTGCAATTTGTTCTGCTCAAACATTTGCTTATAAATAAGCGTTGGGGCAAGCAAAGTTTCACAAACTGGTTTGTTTTTTCCACTTTATCATTTTGTCTCCTTTGCTAAATGCGTATTTGTTATTTGCTTGCACAGCCACCTTGAGTTTTCTGTGGGAGCAACACCATGCTATCACCCATCAGTTTAGTTAAACTTGGCAATTGATAAATGAGACAATGAAGCTGGCTGTATGATAAAGCCTGGTTCACATATCGTAAGTTATCAGAAGTGATCGCAGATCAGCGTATGATGATCTGCGATCCATGTTCACATAAACTTGGCACAAATTAAGATCTCAAGAAGTATAATCACTCTCTTGTCTGAAAGGTTATAAAATGCTGAAGCCCACTGTCACTGACCAATGATTATTTATACTAAATGCATTTTCGTTGTTCAACGACCAATGTATTTATTGCATTTAATTTCATTGTAATGTGAGTCAACTCATATGATAATGAATTTTTGTTTTATGTTTTTCAATTCAGTTTATGACAAATTATTATTAAAATGGCACATTCTTTTTACCATTTTCCTAACATATATGTTTACAAGGTAAAGATTGTACACATTTAAAACGACTGGGTGTTATCACTATTCGGGAGAGTGTTGTTATTGTTCAGAGCGTCCAAAGTTGAAGCACAGCTTTAATCCCTTCCCCCTTTTGTTCCCAGTAAAGCAGTGAGTCATAACACTAATGTTAACCACTGTACTGGCTCCTACAGTGTTAACACAGCAAAAGTGGCTGATTTTAGATGTTTAATGGAGAAACAGCAAAGTGATGAATTGTAGGAATAGTAAATTGAATATTACATACAAAAGTACTTTCAACAGTTCCTCTGTGAATGCTGGCATTAGCAAAGGTTTACTAAAGCCTCATATGAACAAGAATTATAACAATTCAGTAACGTAACCCTATGGTGCTCTGAAACTCTCACTCCGCACTCCTGAAGTCAATTTGACCAGTCTCATTTTTATAAGAGGTTTAATCACAGCTATTCACAAACCATTAAAATAATAAGATCTCTAAATTCAGAATTAAAAATCTATGATATATATGTGTATATATATGTGTATATAATTTTTATGAAAATGAAACTTGCTGGAATGCTTATGATGATAATTTTCTCTTAGTTCATTTAGAGACAAGTATTAGTGTACGGTAGCAATAGCATTCGCAATATGAACATAATAACTAATTATCCCATTTCTTTAGGCTTCCAATCACAAAAGAACTGACTTGCTCTTCTTCACTCAGCATCAAATCAGCAGTTGATACGTGAATGAAAAGTAATGAAGGCTGGAAGTATAACCTTGTGAGCCGTATAGTCCTTTATAAGTGATGATATGTTCGTATGTAATAGAAATATAAACCAGGAGAAATGAATAGCTGCTTGAAGGTGCTGCACAAAAATGTATTGTGGCAATCCATGCAAAGGAGTCCACCAGCCCTAAAGTATGCATTGCACTGCACATAAGTATTTGAGCTTCATACTAAGCTCTGTAATAGCCGATTAAATTATTTTTCTTTGTTGCATGGTTAAGGAAAAAACATGATACCTTAACATCTATGGATACTTATAGTGGATATAGATTTTTGAAAATTAAATAATCACACCGTTGAATTTTCAGCCTTTTCTCCCACCCGCCCATAAAACATTCAAATATATAGTGCATCATCAATAACGATTCATGAGCACACACTTAAAAGTGTATGTAATTGATCAACACAGGATTGACAGCAAATAATTTTGTACTCTATTTCTTGAAAATTAATAATTGAGCCAAATAATGTTGCTGCTCTGCTTTACTACACGCTGGTGAGTATCAATGACAAATTATATTTTTATTCCCATTATAGCAATTGAATCTATCAATCTTGCTGCTATTTACTGTACAACAGGCTCATACTAATGTGTCTATATGATAATAATTGTGTACCACTACGACATTCTTGATAAAAACCTGTGTGTTTTGCTTAAATCAATTGACGAATTGATTTGTTTGCTTTTCCATTTTGTATTTACTGAATGTACTGAGAGCCTTTGCGGGTACTTGCATGCTCAACTGTGACCATCAGAAATTTATTTTTTGAAAAACTATGAAAACAATTTTTATTTGGTTGCAGAATGACTTACAAAGTGCACTACTTACCATCACTTTGTTTAATTGGTTTCGTCAAGCAGTAAAATATAAAACCATCTAGTCAAAGCCCTATCGGTTTTTAGTTCTAAAAAATCTTGGTGTTCAAAGCGAAGCTTTTGAGAATTTTGATTTTGAATGTTCTCTGATGCTATTCAAGGTTGCTACATTCACTGGATCCAAAATCACTATCAAATGCTCACTTCAAGCTTCTTCATAGGGGATAATTATTAGTGATGGATAGCCAGTTTATGTGTTGTTTGTTGTATTTGTTTCACACTATAAGCAATACCATGGGTGATGCATAGACATTGGGCTGGCCACTGGTGAACATAACCAAGACATAATCAATGTCCAAAGCCATTCACCTTAAGCTAGTAAGTGGCGGAAGTAATTTTAATTTATTTAGTGAAAGCAGGACACAACAAACAATACCGTTTAATATGGTGGCTCATAACTGGAAACTTTCTTGTTTCCACAAGTGTATAAACACTCGTGAAACAACTAGATCTTTGATTAGATTGAATAGATGAATAGCTTAATGAGCTGCATTACAACTTGAAGGCAATTGGGATTCAATGCCAGCTCTTGCTAAATGCAGCATGTTATTCAATAAGATTATTTCTGGCTAACAACTATAGATAATTTACAACCATCTAAATGCTTTGCAAATCCTCCAAATGCTATTGAAATTCAAAAGGTCAGCAGCAGCTCAAACCTTACATGTATAAACATTTTCAAAGTCAGATGATTCGTTTTAAAGCCCTACAAACTGTTTTTGAAATGGTCTGAACTATGTTGAAATAACCATGCCTGTTCAGTCGTAGCCAATAAACATAATTTTTTGTAGCTTTTTTTTAAAACATCTGTTACTGGCACAGTCTCCAGTAGACACAAAATGTATCATCCACTTGAGTTGACAGTTGTACGAAATCATCTCAAAATGAAATAATTAATTCTGCAAGCACGAAACCAAAAAAAGGTAAATAATAAGAAAAATACTACATAACAAATATTGCACTTTTGCATTGCAATATTCATCTAATAGCAAAGTTTACCTGGTCACTAAATCAACCATTCACATCAACACATTTCACTCTTTGGAGCATCCCAGCATTGAACTATATTTTGTTGAGTTTCTGAATTTTCAAGTTTTAAGCAGCAGATTGCTGTATTGACTAACCCTCTAGGCCCCCTCAATGCTGATCTACAAGACTGCAAAATACCCCTTTTCCAGAAATGCTCACCAATTTTCACACTGCTTAAAATTGACATCATCTTTGGATCAGAAGTATGTGTACTTCTTTGGCGTACAGTATTTATTTGGCCAATCAAATCCCGCTATTTCTTTTTATTATTTTGTTTATTATTATTTTGACCGCATACTACGGTCCTTTTATGTATGAATACCATTTATTATTGTCTAACTCACCAAAACAAGCACAATTTTTTTTTACCCTATTGATGGAAAGAATTTAGATGATCCTTGTGATTGTGATCATATTGGAATAGGACCACCTGACAAATCTCGCAATTGTCTCTTGTTGCTATTTCACATATGAAATTTTCGTAATAAACAAGCGTTGATTTTGTTCACTACGCGTGTGCATTATTTGTGTCCATATTGAGAGAAACTACCCAACAAGCAAGTGAATGTTGTACAAACGTTGTCTGGATGTCGGTGAAGATCCCCTGAACGTTTTGCGCAGCACGTTTACTTCACTACTTTCTGTAGACACCCTTGAACGTTATTTAAACGTTATTCCCAATGTTGTGGACAAACATTCGTACAATGTTTATGTAATGATAACTCAAAATGTTGTGTTAATATTGCCTGGATGTCCATCAACATTCCCTAAACATTGTGCGCAGCACGTTTACTTCACTACTTTCTGTAGACACCCTTGAACGTTATTTAAACGTTTTTCCCAATGTTGTGGACAAACATTTTTACAATGTTTATGTAATGATAATTCAAAATGTTGTGTTCGTGTTGCCTGGATGTCCATCAATATTCCCTAAACATTGAGCGCAGAACATTTATTTCACAACTTTCTGCAGACACCCTAAAACATTAATCCAATGTTACTCCCAATGTTACCCACAAACATTCGCACAATGCTGAGGCAATGATATATAATAATGTTGCATCGAAGTTGCCTGGATGTCAATTAATGTCCTCTGGACATTGTATGCAAATGTTTATTTCATGACTTTTTGCACACGCCTTTCAATGTTGTTGCAATGTTACACCCATTGTCCTCGCAAAACATCCCATGAATGTTTTTTGAATGTTTTCACTATTCGTCATCTCAAAATGTCCACAAAACATTTATTGAACATGTTACGTCAATGTCGAGATAAAATGTTTACAAAACATTTGCTGAAAATGTTACATTAATGTCGGTATAAAACGTTTACAAAATGTTCATTACACATGTTACACCAATGTCGTTATAAAATGTTTGCAAAACATCCATTAGACATGTCACAACAACGTTGTTATAGATTGTTTACAAAACGTTCATTAAAGAGGTTACACCAATGTCGATATAAAATGTGTACACAATGTTCATTAAAAATATTACACCGATGTCGCTACAAAATGTTTACAAAACATTCATTAGACATGTCACAGCAATGTTGTAATAGACTTTTTACAAAACATTCATTAAAGAGGTTACACCAATGTCGTGATAAAATGCTTAGAAAACATTTGCTGAAAATGTTACATTAATGTAGGTATAAAAAGTTTACGCAATGTTCATTGAACATGCTACAACAATATCTAGATTTAACGAAAAGACTCCTGAAACAGATTTTACCAATTTTGTTTTAAAATAATTAAAAGCCATTCACATAAGCATGTTGCGCCAATTTAGTCATAAAATCTCTACAATACATCTTAGAGCATGTTATTTTTCATGCAAACATAAGAATAATACTCATAAAGCAACCTAGGAGAAAGTTGAACTCAAATGTCGTCAGCTGGCATGAATTGGAAGCAGCACCAATGAAGCAACCAGAGTTTGAACCTGCAATAAACAAATGTACAAAATGAGTCAAATTAAATATAAAACATTTCATTAGTTAACTGTGTCCTTTATGAAATATTGTATTGAGCTTCAGGAGCGTTAACACAAAGAAAAAACACATCCTTCTTGGCTTGCAAAGTTAATGAAAAGTGGAGATGTTGGCTAATTTTATAGTTGGAAACAAAAAAATTTAGACATTTTGTGTGAGTGAATAATACATATTTTCGAATATACTTGAAGCCATTGCAAAACCGGCGCTGAAAGTCATCCCTAGTTCTTTGTTTTCAAAAAATTGGGAGTTTTCTCCGAAACTGAAAAAATACAGGGGCAAACAACTTCTAATCTCAAGTCAAAAAATCAACTGATCACGTTTAAATTGATTCGTAGGAGGTGATTGAAGGCTAACAAGCAGGGTTCTAAAAATCCAAGTAACTATCATTAAGTGACATATTCTATCTATAAATAGTACTTTTACAGCTCTTGCAACTAAATAATTAGTCAAAAGAAATTGTCTGATCGTGTAAGTAAGCTGATCATGGAAAAGACTATTTAACACAGGAAGACATAATTCCCAGTAATGTCAAACATCAAGATAATCACTTTTGGCACAACCAGTGACCCAGGTGTAATTTTTTCCCAAATGACTAATCAAAATGAATAAAGCTTTAAAATGAGTGTTTGAATATTCGGCTAAATTACATAGAACTTGGGCTTCCATATATCAGCATTGTGGGACGATAAGTGTAATGGCAAATCAGCACTTCTCTCATTTTGCGCAGAGTAGTTAATGTGTACACTGGCCGTAACCTGAGCAAGTTTTTTGGTTGAAAGTGCAACAACCCAAGCATACCCATCATTACAGTAATGACTTTCAACTTGGAAATTGATTAAACAATAAGATCAGTATAATTTTCTTATAATACTGAGAGATTGGAAAGAAATGTTACCTGAGTCATAATTGTGACGGTGTTTTTTTGACAAGAACATTTCTTAATTAAATCTGGAGTACCATACATTTCCTTGAGAATTTTTTTAGATAATAGTTTGGAACTGGAAACTTAATAAAAAAACTCAGTCATTTCGTTATATAGTACTGAGATAAAGCTACTGACAGCAAAGCATTATTCATGGTCCTTGAAATGTTATTGTATTTCATCTGCTCGAGTGTGCAACAAGTTAAATGTCTATCATCAAAAATCACTTTTTTTGTGTCATAGACGAAAAAATCTCCATTTGACGAAGATATAAATGCGAGAGGTTTAACCAGTTTTGGTCATTGGTAGCCAAGAAATGCTTGTAATATTCAACTTCTGGAAACAAAATATTTGAAATGATGTTTAAGCGCTGCTTTTTAAAATCAAACTAATTTTTACTCATGAAAAACTTGCAAACTGTAAAAATCATATATTTTGAAGCAGTGTGGTTAGTGTCAAAAATCAATATGAATCGAAGTCAATTACCAGCATATGTAGAGTTTGATTACTTCAAAAGTTTGCGCACAAATTTAAAACAGCGGATAGTCTGAAACATGAACAAATTGTCTTTGCAAACTCTTTTGACATAAGAAAGTTTAAAAATATCTAGGATTTCCAAAAAAATTATGAAATTAAAGCAAAAACTGAAGTGAATCAAATTTTTTTTAAAAGCCTCGCAATAAATACAAAAAATTATTAAAAACTATTACTAGACAGACGCTTTTATAGTTGTCAAGTTATTCAACCGTTAAGCAATCCCATAATAAAAAAACTTCCTCCAAACAATGACTTTTTTAATAACGGTGAAAACAAATATTTCGATGAAAAATTACAGTGCAACTTGGATAATTCGACGTTGAAGAACCACGAATAAACCATCTAATTAGGGATGATATTGAACTGCTCAAATATACTTTCAGAGGTTATAGATATAGATATAATAGTAATAATAAGTTATATTGCAACTAACAATGTAATAGTCTTATGAATTTCGTAGATTTTTTCACATTGTGAATCAATTTTGATAATAATGAGAACTTCATATTTGCTCATTAATTAAGATAATTGTTAGTAAATTGGTAATCTACTATTTTTTGGATGCTAACCAAATAATAAATGACTAATAAAAAGTAATAAGTTTGCTTGGTTTAATTTTTAAAATCATTATCATTGGTTTCATGTTTCATCAGTGAATGACAACGATCATTCAAAAAACTTTCTAAAAATAAATACTAACTCATTGATCAACTGTTTTTTCATCTATCTGAACAAATATGTTTAGACAGCGTTAAATTTTCATCAACCATGAAATTTTGCATATGGTCTTTGTTACATTCCAAATTGAAGAAAGTTCAGAATAAAAAACTCACAAGTTGCTCAGGCATGGTTGGAAATGCATATAAAAAAAATTCTGTCATTCACAAGGGGAGATAACTCTCTGATTATATAATTTTGATAACATGCCATCTAGATTTAGAATTAACGAAATTTCTGCTTGTCAATTGAACAGAACTAATTTCGATTCCAAACAACATGCTTTATTTAAGGCTTTTCACAAAGCTCCCGTGAAAAGCTGGTCATGAAGTCAAACTCATCATGAAGTTAAAAGAAAATTATTGGTCAACCTAGAGATGACAGTATTGACTCAGTAAATGTTGGGACTTCAAACTGGGGCATGAATAAAATAAGTTTCTTGATTTCCCCGGTATCGATTTATGCGGGTTTCACTGTAAACTCCCCCGCCACCATTTTTACAACGGTGATCACTAGGAACATAAATTGATGCTTTCACAATTTTTCAACAGTTAACTGATTGTAGCAAATGGAAGCGATTTCTACTGAATTAAATAATTCCAAAATGTAAGATCTTATAATGTTTCAACTCGACATTACATTTAGGAAAAGATAGATACATTTTCGTATTGGGAACCTGAGTTCTTGCAAATGCTGTTGTATCTATTTATTTGATTGCACCCACTCACTGCTTGCTAAAAATCCTTCAACAATTTGAACTGGAATTTCCAAAATTTTGGCTCACAATATTTTGGAGTTGTCTACCTAACATCTAAACAGTAATAAATTGGCCAAATTTGATCCGTATTGCTTGTGAGAGCTTGGAAAATAAATGGAGAAAATTTTCATATTCATTAGCACCAAAAACATTAAAAGTTTTGTTTAAAACAAAAAAAGTTTATCCCCATTGTCGAAGACAAATCCCCCAATTATTACCATTGTAGAGTGTATTATCCTATTGTAAGAAAGACAACCTAAAAATAGCTGTTCATTGAACAAAATATACGGTTTTTGTTAAAGTACAAAACATCAAAATAAAAGAATTATCATTTTCAATAAAGGGTTTGTCACTATATTAAAAGAAACAGACTAGAATAGCGGAATTGCATTCTCTCGCTCTACATTAATTTGAACAGACCAAGTCGTGTTGTTGTGGTTCCAACTGAACTGGAAAATGTGACGATGGTTTATCGGTAAAATAGAGAGGTATATTCAAACTTATCTATGGGTACCTTCTTATAAGAGGTGAAACGAATGTGATCATGAAGCTGTAACCAAATCAGTGCACCACGCGCACACTACCCTATTCTTTGTAGCAACACAAAGGAAAAAACACTTACCAGAGTGCCTGCCTTTCTGCTGAGCATAATTGACATCGGACAAAACATATAGTTGCTGTTCTTCTCTTCATAACACCAGAAGGACCATCTCCTAAAACAGGAGAATATGTAGAGATCAAGTAATATTAGTGGAAAAAAATCCCTCTGAAGTGACAAGCAAATGCATTCCTTTACGTTCTATTATTATCTTATTGTCTATAGCAACTTAATAGACTTGGAATATTTTAATATCAATTTCTCTTGGACATCAATATGTGAGTATTAAGATCACAATAGGCTACACAGAACACCTTAGCTATCAGGCACATGCCTATCCAATTTCCAAATAACCAATAACCCAAAAGTTTCAACTTATTGCTTAATAACTGGTGATCAAGTGATATTAAAAATCACCATTTTGAGAAAACTAAAACTTTACTTGAGTCGATAGACATTCAGGTTGGTAGCCATCAAAAAGATTGCATAAGTGTGTTATGCAGATTATCACCATGAAAATTACCAGAGCGGTGTTTGTAATACACTATATGTTCTGAGCTACAGACTTTGGACTGAAAGGTTTTTTAACGACAATAAGAGTATTCGCGACCTATTTGTTGAACCAAACACAAAAAATACTAAGTGTTCATAATTCACTTTGTCGCATATGCAACGGAACATTAGTTGTAGAATATCATAATATTCATTGAAATGCAATATTTTACCGAAAAAATCATAAAGAAGATAACTCTCAATTTTCAAAATAATCGAGAAAGTAATAAAATTTTAAATGCTATAAACTGTATTAGTTTGTCAAGCTGCCCCTTGCTTTAGTAATTTTGCAAAGCTTGCCATTATTTTGAATTATTTTTCAAGGATATAAAACAAGTTTATGAAAATGAAAAAATCAACTTGCTCATTTTAATTTGTTTAGTGTTCTGTTTCATTCGTGACCTACGAACCATATAAAAAATACTTGCTGATTATTTTTTTAATTCAGTGAGCTATTTTTTGTGGACCCACGAGTTCCAAACAAAATGAATATTTTTTGATTAAATTTATTACTCAAAAGTGTAATTGGAATTGGAAGCAGCATCAAGAAAGCCACCCGAGTTCAAACCTGCAATAGACAAATGTACAATTTGAGTACAAATAAACACAAAACACTTCATCAATCAACAGTTTACTTCATAAAATCTTTTATTGAGCTTCAGGAATGTTGGCACTAACAAAAATTTCATCGTCATTGGTTCGCAAATTTAATTCGTCATCAACAGGGATGAAAATGTTGCATCGGATGTGAGCTAATTTTATTGACAGAGACCAAAATATTTAAACATTTTGTGTGGGTGAATAATACACAAGTTCTCATATACTTGAAGCTATTGTAAAATCAGGGCTGAAAGTCATTCCTAGAACTTTCTTTTCATAAAACTGAGAGTTTTCTGCTCATCTGAGATAAATACAGGGGCAAACAACTTCTAATTTCAAATCAAGAAATTGGCTGATCAGTTTTGAATTGATTCTTCGGAGGTGATTCTAACAGGCAGGGTTGAAAAAACTCACAACATTCGAAACCTATAAGAAAAATTTGAATTCTTCAAATTAATCGAGAGTTTTTTATTTGTTCAGGATAATTTTAATTGTTAGGGTGTTGAAGATGTTCACATCTGCGACCTTTATTCATGAATATCTATTTGTAATGATACAAATTTAGCTCTAAAACTCTAAGTAATTATCAGTAATAGATATATTCTATCTATTAAATAGTACTTTTACAGCTCTGGCAACTAAATAATGGGTCCAAAGCAATTGTCTCATCGCGTAATGAAACTGATCACGGAAAAGACTACTTAACACAGAAAGACAAAAACTCCAGTGATGTAAAAGTTGTCATAAACCATCACTCAACATCAAAATTATCACTTTTGGCACAATCAATGCTGAACAAGGTGCAATTTTTCTCCAGATGACTCATCAAGTTGTATAAAGCTTTAAATGAGTTTTAAAACATTCGGCTAGCTTACATAGAACTTGGGCTTTCCACATATCAGCAATATGGGATGATATGCGTAATTGAAAAAAGGAGATTGCAATGAGTTTCAATCTTTTTGGAGTTTATTTTCTGAATCAGCACTTCCTCTCATTTTGTGCAAAGTAGTTATTGTGTACACGGGCCGTAACAGGACCAACTTTTTGGTTAAAAGCGTAACAACCCAAGCATATTTATCATTATAGTATTAACTTTCGGCTTTGAAATTGATCAAGCAATAAGATCAGTTGAACTTTCAAAATACCATGAGATAGGAAAGAAATGTTGTGAGAGTCATAATTGTTACGGTGTTTTTTCTCAAGAACATTATAATTAAATCTTGAATGCTATGCATTTCCTTCAGAATAAGTGAAGATCACTAAATGATCAACAAAGTTTTTTGATTTTAGTTTGGAAGTGGAAGCTTCATAAAAAATTCAGTCATTTTGTTATATAGTAAAGAATTGAAGGCACTGACTACAGAGCATCTGTCATGGTCGTTGAAAAATTTATTGTATTTCAATTGCTCTAGTGTGTAACAAATTAACCTGCCTATCATTAAGAATGAAGTTTTTCATGCCATAGACGAAGAAATCTCCATTTGACAGAGATATAAAGGCAAAAGGTTTAACCAGTTTTTGTCGTCGGTAGCCAAGAAACGTTTGTAATATTCTACTCCTGCAAAACAAATTTTCGTATGATGTTTAAGCATTGCTTTCTAAAATCAAACTAATTTTCACTGATGCAAAACTTGCAAACTGTAAAAATTAGATTTTTTGAAGCCGTGTGGTTAGTATCAAAATTCATCATGAATCTACGTCAATTACAAGCATATGTAGATAGTTCGAAAACTTCAAAAATTTGTGCATACTTCTAAAACAGCGGAAAGTCTGAAACATCTAAAAAACTTATCTTCGCAAACTATTTTGACATAAAAAAGTTTAAAATTATCCAAGATATCCAGAAAAATAATAAAATTACAACAAAAGTTGAAATGAATCAAATTTCTTTTAACAAAATCTCTCAATAATTATAAAAAGTTATTAAAACTATTGCTAGACAGTTATATTATAGTTGTTACGTTTTTCAATCATGGAGCATTCCCATGATAACAAAAACTTCCTTCAAACCATGACTTTTTTAATAAAGGTAAAATCAAATAATTGGATGAATGAATACAGTGAAACCTGCATAAATTGATGTTGAAGAGCCAAGAATAAACCATCTAATTAAGGATGGTATTGAACTGCTCGAATTTGCTTTTGAAGGCTATAAATATAAATACAATAATAATAATAAGTTATTTCGCAACTAACAATATAATAATACGATGGATTTCATACATTTTTTCCATTGACTCACATTGTGAATAAATTTTAATAGAAATGACAACTTCAAGTGTTCTCAATAATCAAGAATAATTATTAGTAAAGTGGTAATTTGTTGTTATTGTGATGTTAACCAAAATAATAACTCGCTGTAATAAAAATAAGTAAGTTGGGTCGGCTTAAATTTTAAAATCATTATCATTGGTTTAATGTTTCATCAGTAAATGACAATGATCATTAAAAAAGCTATCCAATAATAAACACTAACTCAATCAACTGGTTTTTTTTTATCTAGCTGAACAAACATGTTTAAAAACCGTTCAATTTTTATCAACCGTGGTTGAAATATTACATTCGGTTTTTGTTACATTCCGAAAAATGAAAAAATTTATTAATAAAAAACGCATGAGTGGAAGTTGCTCATGCGCTGTTGTGAATGCATTTAAAAAAATTCTGTCGTTCACAAGAGGAGATAACTACTTGATAATACATTTTTGATAGGTTTACGATTGACAAAATTTCTGCTAATCAATCCAACAGCACAAATTCCGATTCCAAACAACATGCTTTCTTTAAGAACTTTCACGGAGCTTTCATGAAAAGCTAGTCATGGAGTTGTGGAGTCAAACTAGTCATGAAGTTGAAAAAAAATTATTGGTCCACCTAGAGATAACAATATCGACTTTTTTGAAGCACTTTTCAAAATGTGAATGCCGGGACTTCAAACTGGGATATGGATAAAATAAGTTTATTGATTTTTCCATTGTCCATTAATGCGGGTTTCACTGTAAACCCACCCGCCACCATTTTTACAATGGTGATCACTATGAATATAAGTTGATGCTCTCACAATTTTCAACAGTTGACTAATCGTAGCAAAGTAATTCCATAATGTGAGATCTTATAATTTTTCAACTCGACATTAAATTTAAGAAAAGAAAGATAAAGTTTCATATTGGGAATATGAGTTCTGGCAAATGTTGTTGTATCTATCTATTTGATTGCACCCACTCACTGCTTGCCGGAACGAAGACAAATGAATTTACTTATAGTTAACTTCACTCCCGTAGGATGATTGTTACTTCAATATTATACAAAGCTAAAAATCCTTTAACAATTTGAATTTGCAAATCCAAAGTTTTGACTTACAATATTTTGGAGTTGTCTACTCAAAATCTAAACAGTGACAAGTATACAAACTTTGGTTTTTTTTGTTTGTGAGAGTTTAAAAAATAAATAAAAATGTAAAAACCATAGTGCCATCCGTTTAAAGCAGATCAATTTACCCTAGACTGAACTTACCTCTTAAAGCTTGTCCACAAGTTTTGGACGCAATGCCACATGCTGACTAGAGCCTGTAAATGAGCTACACCTAATATTAACGGAGAAGCAGGTTTCTTTTAATTTGAGCCAGAGCAGCTACAAAGTAAGAGCAAAGAATTGTAATACCCATTAATACCAAAAACAAATTTGAAAAGTTTGTTTAACACCGAAAAACAGTTATCGCTAGTGTTGAAGACAAACAAGTAGATTATGAGAAAACTGTTCTAATAATTACCTTTACAAAGTGCATAATCTTATTGTATAAAAGACAACTTAAATATAACTGTCCACGGAACAAAATATATGGTTTTTTTTGACGTATAAAACAACAAAATAAAAGAATTGTCATCTTCAATAACATTTTCGTCACAATTTCAAAAGAAACATACTAGAAAAGCGGAATTGCATTCTCATGCGTTATATTAATTTAAGCAGACCAAGTCGTGTTGTTGTGGTTCCAAATGAACTCGAAAATTTGACGACAATTGATCAGCAAACTAGAGAGGTACAATCAAAATAATCGACGGATAACCTTCTTATAGGAGTTGAAACAAATGTGATCATGAAGCTGTAATCAAATAAGTGCACCCTGCACACACTACCCTATTCTTGGTAGCTATACAGAAAAAAAAACACTTACCATAGTACCTGCCTTTCTGCTGGATATAATACACACTGGAAAAAACATTTCTCTTGGTCAAAGGACTTCCTCTAGTTGCAGTTCTTCTCTGCATAACACCAGAATGACTATCTCCTGAAACAGAACAATATTTAGAGATTAAGTAATAATCTTGGAGAAACAAAAGAAAAATTTCCCTCAGAAGTGCCAAGCAAATGCTTTTTCTTCTCCGTTCTATTACTATCTTACTGTCTATAGCAAGTGATCAAGTGATATTAAAAGTGATCATTTTATGAAGAATAAAACTCCGTTTGAAATCAATAGACACTCAGGTAGGTAGCCATCTAAAAGACTGAATAAGTGTGTTTATGCAGATTATTACCTTGAAAATTGCCATAGCTGCAGTTGTAACACACCATATGTTAAGCTACAGATTTTTGACGAAACCTTTTTTAACAATGATTTGCCTTCAATTTATAACATTCGCTAGTTTTTCTAAAAATTCTTTGAATTTCAATCGCTTTGACCAATAAACTACCTCAGTATTCACCCGCTTTTTGCAAAAAAAAGTTCAATTTTCAAAATTTTATTAAAATTTATCTATACATGATATGGTAACAGATTTATGCTCATATATATCAACATTCTCTCTTCTCTTAGGAGAATTAATAACATATTGATTCCGCTAGTCTAAACTATTTGCATCATTTTTTTAGTTCGGAAACCATTTTTTAGTAATGACCTCAACAGATCAACAAGTTACAAAAAAATACCACACTAAACATGAAACTGATAGCACAGCTGAAAATAGGACAAAATTTTGATAAGACTAGCCAAATTTTAAGCAAAAATATGCAAGAAAAGAGTTAGAAAACTGCAACAACAATCTAGCACTGGCTGCAAAGATTACCGAAAGTTTCGGAATCTTTTTTTTCTGAAAATAATTATTATTTTTATTACAAGCAAAAATAAAGCCCCCATTGGTGCACGAACGAACTAGAAACATTTAGAGCTACCTTTTGATGTAAAGAACAACATCAATCAACAACTTTACAAAAATAATAAAAGAAAGTTAAATTAATTATTTATTATCAATGCCGTATCTAAATAATCAATTACTAGCTTACTAACCTTCAATTCTATTATCAGAAAGCTCAAACAAGCTAAGATATTAATAAACTAACTAAATCAGAAGAAGAAAAAATTGTGCTTGCTCCTTTCCAGAAAAAAATTGCCAATCATTATCAAAAAAAATCCAAAATTTAAAACAGGAAGTGGTGGGTCAAGGATATTTGAAACTGTTTCCATTTAGAAGGTCGTACAGTCTTCAAACGAAAACCAGAAAATAGGCAATTTTCTGCTCTACACGATGGTATAGAAATTATTTATATCAGTCTACACAAACTTCTGCAATCAGTTCCGAAAACCGGACAAATTAAATCACAGCTGTTGCTCGTGGAAGATGAGTTGGACAGATAACTCCTTCACGAACATTGCTCGAGGTGGAATGAAAAAGAGTTTTAAAGGAGATGGGTCAAAAATAAGGTAAACTCTGTCGGATGTGAAAACTTGACTGCTACACACAATTATCTTTGATTCACTTTTTTAACCGATTAAACCAAACTCAAAGTGATATTATTTTGCACTATATGCGCAAAATATACCGTCAATAGATGAGAACTCCAGAGTTAAAGCAGCCGGAAACCTTAGGAGCTTCTATTATGAAAGAAAATCAGCTTCTTTTACCTTGCAAACAATTCACGGATTTGCAACCAATAAATCATATGCACTTAAGATCAAACTGAGACAATGAAAAAAATGCTAATGACTAAAATCAAACAAACTTACAATTTGCATTGGGTTGGTGATCAGAAATAGCCACCGTCACTCACAATCCAGCTTCCCATTCAGTCAACAAGAAATTGATGGTAGCTGCAACACTTGCATCATTACCCTGAAACAGTTGCATAGTGTCAGCATGAAATAACTCCATTTGCTGATAATTATCTATGCATCAATTACATTGCATGGTCAGGTTTATCTCATGCTTATACATAATGTATGGTAGTGTTTTTTACATGTTTATGGATGAGCATGCGAGACGATATGCTAACAAAAGACACTGAGCAAGCAACTCACAATTTAACTTCAAGAAATGCAAGAGATATTGCCGTGTTATCGCACCAGTAAGTCATGTCTGTTCTAACATGCGCACATCCTGGCATAGTGTGCTTTGTAATCACTCATAATTCTTTTCACTACTCTCTGCAAGACAAGCAGTATAAATGCGCAAAATTACAACAACAAAAAGAGTAACAATGGCGTGAATTGCACAGAGCAAAATTTAAAGTAGATTAGATTATGGAAAAATTTGTATTCAGTTTGCTGTAGAGAGGGGGTAAAATGATTATCAAAACCATGCTCTGTGGAAGAACTCGCTGTAGATATTATTTGCAATTTACGTAATTGTGTGATTTTAGGCATCAGCTATTGCACACACTACTTTTAACATGAGAAAATAATGGTAAAATACTTTCCATAAAACAGAAGTAAGAGTTTGGCTGTGCACCAAGAACTCAAAGAGTTAGCTCCCTCTTGCTGTTTTAGCTGTTTTCGTAGTAACTGTTAGAAAGTGAGTCAGATAAACTTTTTTCAATTTTTTTCGCATAATGGTCAAAATGGTGAACACTTGTTATTTGGAGTAGTCTTATCAGTAATTCAAAGTTATCAGCTGACAATGAAACCAGTTTCTGTATGAAAATTAAAACAGCGAATCCCATTTGACGTATTTGATTAACATAAACTTGCCAAAGACTTAATTATCATTTCATAATTCATTACCAGTTTGATTGAAGATACAGAACTTAAAAATTATTCACAGTCGCACTTTTCTAAAGTTTATTCCTAGAGCCTTGAACTTACGAAAAACAGCCCATTGTTTGCTGTATGAAAACTTGAGTGCCTAACTTTTTACACCATATCTGGTTGACTCTACCACCATTAGTCATCTCTGGAGTTAGTTGACACAAAGCACAATGAACATCTCCTAAAATGCAAAGTGTGTATAAATTTTTTCAGATTGATACAGCAGATAAAACAATATTTTTTTTACATATTGATGGCATTATGTGGTGTTGGGGCCTTTATTCAACAGTTAATACTTGCTGTAGCAGTTACAATGCTACAGCTCTAAATAACAAACTACCGTCACATTCTATGTAACCTAAATAATTCAATTAAAATCGACCGAAAAACGTTATATTGCAACTAACATTGCCATAGTCTTATGAATTTCATAGATTTTTTCACATTGTGAATTAATTTTAATAACAATGAGAACTTCATATTTGCTCATTATTTAGGATAGTTATTTGTAAATTAGTAATTTAATATCATTTTGATGCGAACCAAATAATAAATGACTAATAAAAATGAATAAATTTGTATGGTTTAATTTTTAAAATCAATATCATTGGTTAATGTTTCATCAGTAAATGACAACGATCATTCAAAAAAAATTTCCAATATCAAATACTAACTCATTGATCAACTGTTTTTTCATCTATCTGAACACACATGTTTAGACTGCTCTAACTTTTTATCAACCATGGATGATTGTTGAGATATTGCATATGGTCTTTGTTACATTCCAAATTGAAGAAAGTTCAGGAATAAAAAACCCACGAGTTAAAGTTGCTCAGGCACGGTTGGAAAGGCAATCAAAAAAATTCTGTCATTCACAAAAGGAGAAAACTCTCTGACTATATAATTTTGATAACATGCCATCTAGAAACATGCCATTAACATGCCATTAACGAAATTTCTGCTTGTTAATTCAACAGAAATAATTTCGATTCCAAACAACATGCTTTATTTAACTCTTTTCGCGGAGCTTTGGTGAAAAGCTGGTCATGGAGTCAAACTAGTCGTGAAGTTGAAAAAAAATTATTGGTCAACCTAGAGATGACAGTATCGACTTGCTAAATGTCGGGACTTCAAACTGGGGCTTGAATAAAATAAGTTTATTGATTTCCCCGGTATCGATTTATGCGGGTTTGACTGTAAACTCCCCCGCCACCAATTTTACAACGGTGATCACTATGAATGTAAATTGATGCTTTCACAATTTTTCAACAGTTGACCGATTATAGCAAATGGAACCGAGTTCTACTCAATTAAATAATTCCAAAATGTAAGATCTTATAATTTTTCAACTCGACATTACATTTAAGAAAAGATAGATACAGTTTTGTATTGGGAACCTGAGTTCTTGCAAATGCTGTTGCATCTATCTATTTGGTTGCACCCGCTCACTGCTTGCCGGAAAGAAGACAAATTAAGTTACTTCTAATTATTTTGACTTCCATATGATGATCGTTAAATCAATATTATACAAAGCTAAAAATCCTTCAACAATTTGAACTTGAAATTCCAAAATTTTGGCTCTCAATATTTTGGAGTTGTCTACTTAAAATCTAAACAGTAATAAATGGACAAAATTTGATCCATATAGTTTGTGAGAGTTTTGAAAATAAATGAAGATATAAGAACCATAGTGCTATCCATTTAAAGTAAATCAATTTACCCTAGAATGAACGTACCTCTTAAACTTCGTCAAGAAGTTTTAGATGCAATGCCACATGCTGACCTACATTAACGGAGATGGAGATTTCTAAGAGTTTGAGCCAGAGGAGCTACAAAATAAGTGCAGGCAGTTGTCATATTCAATAGCACCAAAAACATTAAAAGTTTTGTTCAATACAAAAAACAATTTATCACTATTGTTGACAAATGCTGAAATTATTACCATTAAAGAGTGTATTATCCTATTGTAAGAAAGATAACCTAAAAATAACTGTTCATGGAACAAAATATATGGTTTTTGTTGAAGTTAAAAAACATCAAAATAAAGGAATTATCATTTTCAATAAAGGGTTTGTCACTATATCAAAAGAAACAGACTAGAATAGCGGAATTGCCTTCTCTTGCTCTATATTAATTTGAACAGACCAAGTCGCGTTGTTGTGGTTTCAAGTGAACTGGAAAATGTGACCAATGGTTCATCAGTAAACTAAAGAGGTATAGTCAAACTTATCTATGGGTACTTTCTTATAAGAGGTGGAACGAATGTATTCATGAAGCTGTAACCAAATCAAATAAGTGCACCACGCACACACTACCCTATTCTTCGTAGCAACACAATGGAACAAACACTTACCAGAGTGCTTGCCTTTCTGCTGAGTATATTTGACATTGGACAAAACATCTAGTGGCTGTTCTTCTCTTCTGAAACAGGGGAATACGTAGAGATCAAGTAATGTTTGTGGAGACACAAAATAAAAAATCCCTCAGAAGTGACAAGCAAATACTTTTCTCTACGTTCTATTACTATCTTACTGTCTATAACAACTGAATAGACTTGGAATATTTCAATATCAATTTCTTTCGGACATCAATATGTAAATATCAGATATTACAAAAGGCTACACACAACACCTTAGCTACTAAGCACAGGCCTGTCAAATTTCTAAATCACCAAAAACCCAAAATTTTCAAATTTTTGCCCACTAACTGGTGATCAAGTGAAATTAAAAATCATCATTTTAAGAAGAATAAAACTTTGATTGAGTCGATAGAAATTCAGGTTGGTAGCCATCAAAAAGAAAGAATAAATGTGTTAGGCAGATTATCACCATGAACATTGCCATAGCTGTGTTTGTAATACACTATATGTTCTGAGCTACTGAATTTCGACTGAAAGGGTTTCTAACAAGAAATAGAGTATTCGCGACCTGTTCGTCGAACAAAAGACAAAAAATAATAGGTGTTCGTAATTCACTATGTTGCATATGCAACGGACCATTCGTTTTACAACAAAGTAATATTCAATGAAATTTTATAGTTTACCGAACAAATCATAGGAAGATAACTCCCAATTTTCAAAATAATCGAGAAAGTAATACAATTTGAACTGCTATAAACTGTATTAGTTTGTTAAGCTACCCTTTGCTTTAGTAAATTTGCATATCTTGCAATTATTTGGACTTATTTTTCAAGGAGAAAAAAACCGGTCTATGAAACTGAAAAAAATCAACTCGCTCATTATTATTTATTAAGTGTTCAGTTTCATTCTCACCCTACGAACAGTTTAAATAAATACTTGCTGATTTTTTTTTGTTCAATGAGCCAATTTTTGTTGACCCACGAGTTCCGAACAAAATTATTATTTTTTGATTAAATTTATTGCCGGTCTGATTATTTTTATTGAAATGTGCTCGGCGAACAAAGGTCGCGAATACGCTTATTGATTTGCTTTCAATTAATAATATTTGCAATTTTTTCTTAAAGGAGATGGGTTGCAAATAAGGTAAAATTTGTCTGCTGTGAAAACTTGACTGCTACACACAATTATCGTTTATTCAATTTTTTAACCAAATAAACCAAACTCAAAGTGATACTATTCCGCAATAGATCTGCAAAATACTGTCAATAGATGACAACTCCGAGTTAAAGCAGCCAGATGCCTTAGGAGCAGCTATTGTATAAGAAAATCAGCTTCTTTTACCTAGCAAACAATTCAAGGACCTGCAATAAGTAAATCATATGCTCTCAAGATCAAACTGAGACAATAAAAAAATTGTAATGACTAAGATCAAGCAAGCTTACAGTTTTCTGAGGATTGGTGATCAGAAATAGCCACAGCCACTCGCAATCCAGCTTCCCATTTGGTCATAAAGAAATATATAGTAGCTGCAACAATTGCATCATTACCCTGAAACAAGCAGCATACGTGTCAGGATGAAATAAATTTCCATTTGCTGATTGATATTTGTCTACTCATCACTTACACTGCACGGTCAGGTTTATCTCAAACTTATGCATAATGTATGCTAGTGTTTGTGACATTTTTATAGATGAGCATGTGTGACGGTATGCTAACAAGTAACACTGGTTGAGCAACTCACAAATTAACTTCAGAAAATGCAGGAGATATTGCCATGCTATTACAGTAGTAAGTCATGTCTGTTCTGATATGCACACATCCTGGCATAGTGTGCTTTGTAATCACTCATAAATCCTTTCACTCCTCTCTGCAAGACAATTAGTATAAATGCATAAAATTAAAAAAAAAGTAGTTACAATGGCTCAAGTTGCACAAAGCAAAAATTAAAGTTGGTCAGAGTATGAAAATAGTTGTTTTCAGTTTGCCGTTTAAAGGGGGTAAAACTATTATCAAACCATGCTCTGCGAAACAACTAGCTGTAGATATTATTTGCTATTTACGTAATTGTGTGATTTTTGGCATCAGCTTTTGCACACACCATTTTTAGCATTAGAAAATAATGGTAAAATACTCTCCATAAAACGGCAGTGAAAGTTTGGCTGTGCACCAACCAAGAAATCAAAGGATTAACTCACTCTTGCTGCTCTAGCAGTTCTCGTAGCAACTGGTATAAAGTGAGTTTGAGAAACTTTGTTACTTGAAGAAGTCTTAGCAACACTTCAACATTATCAGCTGACAATGAAATCAGTCTGTGTATGAGAATTAGAACAACTGATCACATTTGCCGTATTTTCTTGACACAAACTTTTCAAACACTAATTATTATTTCATAATCCGTCACCAATTTGATTGAGGATGCAGAACTTACAAAATAATTAGTTGCTTATTTCTCAAGTTTATTCCTAGAGGGTTGAACTTACGAAAAACAGCCCATCGTTTGCCGTATAAAAACTTAGATGCTAAAGTTTTTACGCCAGATCCGGTTGCCTCTACCACCATCAGTCATCTCTGGAGTTAGTTGACACAAAACACAATGAACATGTCCTGAAATACAAAGTGTGCATTAGCTGTTTTAGATTGGTAAAGGAGATCAAACAATATTCTTTTACAAATTGATGGTATTACGTGGTTTTGTGGCCTTTATTCACCAGTTGATACTTGCTGTAGCAGTTATATGGTGCAACTCAAATAAAAATAAATTAAAATTACATTCTACATAAGCTAAATAATTCAATAAAAACCAACAGGAAAGCGTGCATGAATCGTAAAAACAAGCACAGAAAGTTGTGGTACCAAGAAAATAATCAACTTGTTTTTGCTGCAAGATTTAATGCTCACTTTTCTTCAGCAACGGTGTCCTAAAACTTTTCTAAGACCACAAAAACTTGCCCATCACTTTTCTAGAAGTTTCTTATGCATTTGTAATGTCTTACACATTTGGAGCCAGCATCTGCTCTGGGTAGTTGTACCTACTCAAATTAGGAGGGATAACTTTGCAACAAAAACCCCAGTTTCGCCATAGTTTACGTACAAAACGCAATTCACTGTATTAATGATAATGCATGTTCTCGTAGCACTTCATAAACCTATCAAGCATAAAAAACAAGCTTTCACTCTAAGTGATAAAATTTCGCAAAAGTTTTAATTTAGAAAAATAGTTATGAATGTCTTGACAACCGACTCGTAGCACACTATTCAGTTTTGTTTCGCCTCATTTTTACGTCATTTTTACCCTTCGTCTTCAGAGTTTACTGGGAAATTTATTTATGATCATTTCAATAAATTTAAGAAGAGCCTCTACAATTGGTTGACAGCAAAAATTTTGTACACAAAGAGTAAGTGGTCCCTGAATTCCGCCATCCTAAAATGAAGAGATTGTCTTACAAGAAAATACAAAGCAGAGTGACGTAATTTAAAATTTTCACGTAATAAAAGCTCCTGGGATGGTGCAGAAAGCAGCGATGTAGACAATGGAGTACAAATTAGGCCTACATGTAAATTCTGATTTAATAGACATTAAATGAAAGACCAAATGTGTCAAGTTTAATCCTGCAGTCAAAAACTAACCATTCGTGTCACTTTTCGAAACAAAAGTGTCCCGTACTGGAATTGTCTTCTTATAAATACCACTTATTATAGCTACTGCTAAAGCCGTGGCTACACACACCTACGTTTTGTAGGAATATGACGGAAATACGTTTGGTAGCGTTGCTCTGGCTGCTACACACACAGATGATTGATCACCGAAACGCTGCGGAGTGTCCAGTGAGGCAAAGAAGACATTATGAAAACTATCATAAATATAAGTTATAATTATTAAATAATTATGATATTTGTTCATAATAATAAATAAATAATTTATTATCTGTAATAAATAGATAACGCCTAGAAATAATAATTGGTTGTTTATAAATGAAACATACCCTCTTTGATAGAAGTAACAAATGGTCTGTTGGCGAAGCAGTAATGACCAAGTCAATGTTGAATTATAAAAAAAGTTCATTGGAGTCGTCAAATTTCGTCTGTACATTTTATTCAATCGAGAATGGTTTTTTAATAATAATTGTCCAGTCACCGAAGCAGACAAAAATGTTTTTGTAGAACAACATGCTGGTCTACAAAATTGAGCGTCTCTTTGTAAAAGAAAAACGCTGCCTGCAGAGAAAAAACACGTTTTCACCGCATACTGACAAAACGTATGTGTATGTAGCCACCCAATTAGGTATAGCCTTTTATTGAAATTAACTTTAACCAAATTTTTTGCTAGAACTCGGAGCCTACCATTACTTGGATTCATAAAAAAAGGAAGTAAAAAAGAGCACGCTAATGCCCTTAATCATTAAGGCCTGGCTACACAATCGCGAATTCCGTGCGTTATTGCACAAGAGTTTCGAAAGGTCAACGCATTTTGCTGATTGCCCTGACTTTCGTCGTTTTGCAAACTTTTAACATGTTTAAATTATGCGTTGTGCTTTGTCCGATGGGCCGTGCAATATTGATTGTGATTGGCTAAAGCAGTCTACAGTGAATCCAGTTAGGCGCGCTTCAGTGATTTTGATTCAACTGCTAGTAATAAAAACTACTAACAAGACCGCGGCTAACTAGCTACACTACTACTATTGGCTATTACTTCAGCTAAGATAATATAACTCCTCAACGCAACATAGTTCAATGCACAGAACTTGCGTTCGTGTAGCACCTAGCTTTTTGTGCATTGGAATTGCACAAAGCATAGCGCACGGAATTTGCGCTCGTGTAGCCAGGCCTTTATAGCTAAAAAAAACAAAGTGAGTGAAAACTAAAATTTAGTGAAAACTTTTTTTATTCATTGTTAGATCAAAAAGTAACATACCTTCTCTTTCATGTCATCATAGGAATAATGCCATCAATAGTGTTTGGTGCTTTACTTGCGGTAGTGGTCCCCGCACTCATGTTTACTATGAAAAAAATGTGAAAAAAGGTGGCATTTTATATTTCCAGCTCGTATGTAAAAACCATGAAGTGAAATTCCGCGCAACTGAAGCCCAAAACATTATAGAATAAAAATAAAACTTTAACACTTGATTTTTTCTAACTACGAAAATGAAAGCCTAGTTGATGTACATTCAAGTATGATTAACACAAAAAGTGAGATGTAGGGTTCGCTTCGATTTTTAAAAGCCAACACACTTAAATTGAGAATCAAAATCCAAGAAATTGAACTTTATAAGTTGATAAATGCTCTTCATTTGGTCAAACTATGGTCTAGAATATAATTCACTTCAATTCACAGAATATAAACTACAAAAAAAAGTTCAAAACGCATCCATAACATTCACCAAAACAAATGCATCAGTTTTAGCTCATCAAAAATGTAAATATAGTATTGGTTTTATTGCTACTAACAAAAAAATTGAAGTTTTTGAAATTAAAATCTTTTGTCCCTGTTATAAATACCCCATTCCATTTTTTGCATCTTGCGCATATAAATGCTTAAAAAATCACGATAACACAAAAGTATTTTAATTTCTTTTTCCAAATGCCAATTTCAACATAAATTTGTAAAACGCTTGTGACACTAACTAACGAGCATTGATAAGATTACCTTTGTCCATGAGTGCTTCAATGTTTGCATCAGCAGGCTTCCATACAAGCTGAGTACAAACAAAGGCAGAGTGAAACAGTGCAACACTTTTTATCCAAAGCTCACAGAGTAAACATGAGAATAAACGGCATTTAATTCAGCTAGTACAACAAAACTCATAAGCAAGAGTGACTGTTTGTGAATAACTATCTGCTAGAAAATTGATAACTAACAATTTGAAACTGGAGTGGCCAAACAATCAGAGTTTATAACATATATATATATATATATATGATAATATTTTGGTACAGGAGATGATAGTTTGACACGCCTATTGCAGTGATACTCAACTTTCATTCCCTCAAACATAAATTTATTGACAATTTGGTTTTCCAGAATGAAAATTGAACTCAGCAAAAACTTTATATCCTCCACTTTTCCATAGAAAAACGCTTAGGTCTTTTAAACAATGATCTAAAACACTTAGTCAACAACAGACCGAATGCATCCAAAAGTTCTTCTTTACAATAATTTAGTTTTTTGACTGCATGAGCACATATCTCTTCCATGTCTGGTTTTATTAAAAAAGACTGAAAGTATTGGAAATTGTCTTGCATTGCGCATTTTCATTATACAAAAGAAGCTGAGACCAAAGTGATGCTTTGTGTTTGTTCATAAGTTGTTAGCCTCAGTAGTTTACCTTTTCCAAGTATGTGTTGTTTTCCTCACAGGTTGTCTTTTGTCACTTGGCAAGTATCGTTGCTTTTAGAATGTCTACAAAAAGGAGAGTTTTGGACTGCAAGACAACATAGGCCAAGTGTGTTTCGAATATAATATGTAATTCACAGTGTTGCAGACAATTCACAAAAACGTCATGAGACACATTTTATACATGAAAAGTTGCTAGATATTTTCAAGTTTTCAGGGTGTAAACAAACGTACTACAAAATAGACAACATGATTGCAAACCATAGCGGCAAAATTTGTTTCAGATACATTTCTCGGAGGCAACCAATCTACAGGAGAATTTTGTCAAAAAAAATATATGACTACTATTTCAGCTCTAACCACTAGTTTATATGAGAATTTGTGAGCAAAAATGATTACATACAAAGAAAAGTACTGCTCTTACAATTGTTACAAAAGCATTGCACAATAAAATGAAACTATCTGCAGTGCTAGAAGTGACCAAAACTGGACCGGACAATGTTTCTTCTGGTTTCTCTAGCAATGTTTAGTTGCGACTTTTAACATGCAATTGCCGCAAGATGATTTTTCAATATTTGCAACTAACCTGTCTTTAGTTGACTCTACACCTTCTGTTTACCTGAAGATAGCTTTATAGTCCCTTCAAACTCAGCTTTATTTATGATCAAGTAAAATATCATGTAAATGGTTACTTTTCCACATTCTAGCAATATGGTTGAGCCAGTCCACTTAACACAAATCGCAGCAAGCTGTGGCACCCAAGTTTACTGCAATGCCACTAACAACTAACTAAAACTCTCAGCCACAACTACTTCATTGTTTAGTAGCTGTGGCTGGTAAGCGCTATAAATGTTTTGTTCTCAGCTCCAGGCTTAGGGCTTGTTATGTAATTCCCTAGCTTTAAGTGTGAGTCATTATATCCTACTACAGTCAACAGAATGGAAACTCATATATCAACATATTATCAACATATTTGGAAATTTTCCGGCTGAGGTGGCTGGTTAGCTGTGTTTAATTAAGTGATTTTGAAATTTTTCAATGTGATTAGTAACTAAAACCACCTTATAGAAGCTAATCAAATGACTCAATTATTTCGTGCTCCATGGAATAGAAAACTTGTCATTATAAGACTTCATCGCTTGAAAAACAAAAACTCGACGGATGTCATTTTTCATTATCATTTTTCTGTTATAAAAAAATTAAACATAAGCCCGGTAACCAATGTATCTAATGTGTCAGTAAAGTGTATTCAGAATCTCAAATGGTCTCTATTATCACATTCCGGTAATGCTGGAGAGAAACTTTGAGTCCCGAGTATTTTTGTGCTAAAGTTTGCCAAGCAAAGTATCTTATTTTGTAAAGTGATATTATATTTTACATTGCTTTATTCATGCATCAGCATTTCAATTATATGCTTGCTGTTACTTATTGGAATTGAAATAGAAAAGTGAACAAGTAATGACCTACTGACCTCACCTGCCTGTGAGTATCCTGATAGTTCAAGTTATTGTATTAGTTCAAAACAAAGAATGTTGTGGAACATTACATAACCATTTTGTACCCTTGCTACGCTATAGGGAGTGAAGTAAGCAAATAACCCATCCATCAATGCCATGGATGCAATAGTCGCATTTTGCTACACTGTTGAAATAGTCTTGCCACTTTTAAGTTTTACGCAAATTCCATTGTTACATTTTCAAAAACTAAGAGTTAGATATTGCCCTAACCAGTATCTACACTCAAAATTGTGTTTTTTAAACATTAAAATCTGAATATATGTCAATAATGACTTTGTTTATGGGAAAAACGTAATTAAGCGGAAAACATGAACAATACAGTAGTGACTTCAGCAATCATTTGTTGCTATGTGAACGATGGAACCAAAGTAAATATGGTTTGAACCGGGTTGCTATGCACTGCTTTCCCGCTGCGCGCAGGCAAGAGTTACATAATGCTTTACAATAAGCTAACCCCAAAGCAGTTTCATATGTGGCAGAGGTTGACAAAGGATGCCAAGCAAGCTTCTGAACTGATGAGTTGTTAGCTATTCAACTCATTTTCTTCTCTAACTGCTGTCTGGCTTGCAAGTAGATGACATCTCCATTGCACATTAGCAAAAAATAGTTTATGTACCAATATATTCTGTTGCCCACTGCGAAACAGAACAAAGTTTTTAATGTTATTAGCTTCATTTTAAATAATCTAGTTTGAAACCAGCTTCATGCAAAATATATGAACAGAGCAGAGAGTTAGTAGAGATGAAGTACCACAATATTGTGGTGCTTCATCTCTACTAACTTTGTGCTACGCCCATGTACTTTATATTAAAATAATGTTGCTTTACAGTCAAGCAAAGATGCTTGACTATAATACAATATTCTTTTAATTACATTTTATGTTGTTTGCTATTTCCAGCATCGCAAGAACAAAAAATAACAGAAACCACATACCATAAAGCTAAATTTTTTTCACATTATGCGGACACCATCTATGTTTGTTATATCTCAGAAACCCAACACTTGTGATTCCACTGGTTTCCTATGGATGCAATAGCTTATATTCATAATCTATTTCCTTGATCTTGTTAACAGTTGTGCTAATCTATTTAGATTTAAAGCCACTCGCAAAAAAGCTGAATTTAGCGGCAGGTTCTTTTTCAAATACCAGTCACAGTTCAATAAACGGAATAGACTGCAATAGTCTATATTAAATTTAGCTTACCTAAGCTGTCAGTGAAATTAAGACTAAATTTCTTTCAAAAATACCATTTGCCAAAGCATTCAAAGATACAAATAAGATCCAACATTTTAAGAAGAAAAAAATAATGATTTTGGTTTGTTTTTTTCTCAAAGTCAACACAGCCTATAACAAAAACTTTTGAAAGAAAGCAAATAAAATGCCTGTTGCAATGTACATTATCAGTCTGAAGCTCTCATAACTTGTCAACACACCGAATATGTCCTTGAAATGATGTTTCACATCTGCTAAAACCCATTGGTCAATTATCTATTTAGCACATAAAGGACTTATTGTTGATTATGTAATCCTGCACCTGCTTGAACATACCACACTAAATGTGGTTAGTTAGGTGCATGTAGATGTTTTCTGAGAGTTGAATACTAAAGCAAGAGAACAAAAATTGTGCAGTAGCTGTGTCGCCATTTTTTTCATCCAGAGTGTTTTTTCTGTTAAAAATCATTATTTAACAGTATTTACAAAAATTCAGGAGATTATTAATACCTACTAAGCTGCTTCATTATTTGTACATAAAATAGCTGAGTCGCAAAAACCAACTGATCTGCAAACTAACTTTTTATATTATTCATTGCGATGTGGTGCTGATAAAAATAATATCCTATTTTGTAACTATTTCAAGTTTTTATTCATAGCGTTTTAATCTTTTGTAATCAGTGTACAAGTAATTGCCTCAGATGAAAGTGGTAGAACTTATCGAACTACATTGTCAGTATTCAGAACACCTTAATCAACTGTCAAGTTACCTTACGCGCTTTGATTTTGATTGGGTTTCAACCTAGCATTATTCAATTTTGAAAAAAAGACAACGGGTAAAAATACGTCTGATAGTTTGGCATTGAAAAAAAATTGAAGAAAAGTGTTTCATGAACAGTTGATTTTTTATAATTAAGAGAGTTTAAAGACTTTTCCAACGAATTGCTTTATTTTAGTACCTGTTTCTGGATTGAATGTTCAGACAGTCTTTCAGCACTGTCAAATTGCCTCACTTCTGTTTAATCTCTCTCTTATAAACAAATTGAATACGCTCTTATTCCCACTGCTTTGATGTGGTTTAAAGTGAGATAGAGATAGATTAATCTTCTTGCTATTACACAACAGATGTTTGTAGTAACTCCTTTTATACTAGCTATGAGATGTACACTGTACACTGTTCTTTGATTATATATTATAATGAAAGATTTTCTTTACTTTTGGATAGCACCAACTCGAGCACAAAAAGCTTGCAGAAATATTTACCGAAAGTGCAGAGAATCTCTCCCACAAAAAAATTTTCTATTCTTACTACCATATGGTATTAACATGTGATTGGAAAAAATTAATATTAAAAAATCAACAGCTCAAGCTAATTATGCAACAGTATTTGGAGACTCATTAATTGACAGTTTGGAACATCGAAGCTGGAAATAACGAAAAAAATGGTGAAAGCTTTATGTCCGTAGTGTCACTTTTGGCACACAAGACTAATGGAAATGCTTATTGAGCAACAAACTCCTAATCTGTTTTTGTTGGGTAATGATAACAGCCTGTGAAACCTAAAAACTTTTGTGGGTTAAAGCCAGATAATTGTTGTAAGTAGAAGAAAACTGAAAATTGACAGGTAATCAACGAAGTAATCAAAAGCACCAAAAACCGTCAATTCAATAACTCTGGGTTAATATCAATTAAATTTTTTTCGTTAAATACAAAGATCAGAATTATTATCCAAAACAAGAAAGCATGTGAGGGTTACCCATCAAGTTATCAAACAGGTTCATTAACCTAGAATGCTTATAATGCCACAAAACAGAGCACCACAGAGCTAAGAAATGCTTGTAGGCCTATACCTTGAGGCTTGTGATTTTTTCTAATTAATTGACGAAAAAGACAAGTACATGGTATCCACAAGCAAAAAGAGACCTTCTGAACTTTCTACCCAGAAAGCTACTCTCACCTCTCCCTTCTCGCAGCTTATAGATCTAGTGCATTCAAACTATTTTGATTCTTTACTTTGATTGTGACTGCGAAAAAAGCTAACAGCTGTGAAACAAATGCTAACCACACTTGGAAAGGTCTATTACATCAGCACATCGCTTACAAATTGATAACTATTAGAGAGTTTGCACCCATTTTTGTCAAGAGCCATTTGTGAAATGGTTTTTTGTACCATAATCTAGTTCTAGGTCAAGTTCATCAACCTTACATTGATTATGTAACTAGCTTAAACTACTGATCAAAAGATTTTTATCTCTAGGCACCAGGATCACCAGGATTACATGATTATATAACACGACCTTGCGCACACTTATCAGATATTTTCTGTGAGATCTTAATGGCAACGAATACAAAAAAGCTCATTTTTTTGCGTAACACCATGCTAATATTTCACTTATTGCGTAATATGACTACAAACAAGTCAATATCGACAGGCTTCAATATACTGCTACCAAATAATTGTTATTCAAGGCTTCACATAAAAAAAAGTTCAATTAAAGATGAAAAAACAAATAACTGCCAGTTCAATTTGATTGTACCATTAAATTTGAAGACTCGCTGCTCAATAGTTATAAACACATTGGAATTCACCAACAAATCAAACTAGTTGTATATTCAGACCATATACTTTTTATGAGATGGTTTTTACGCATAAAGCATAATGAAACACAGTTCCAGTAACAAATCAATTGCTTTCCTTTCGAGACCATGATGGTGACCTCAAAAAGTTAGAAGAATCAATGGTTTGGAGGCTAAACGTTTAATGCCTCTAAATTTTGATAAAGCTCAAACATTATGAAGTCTTGCTATGGGCCAACTATTTCCAAGAACGTTTGCCATAGAAACATATTTAACTAAAATGAGTATCAAAATTACCAATTGGACATGCAGAAGTCATTTTTTTCTCTGTATCTGCAACTCCATGCTTAATTTCAACAACTGTGCGTTTCTTAACATTTGAACCAAAGAAAAATCAAACAGCTTGTAAGCAATGCAGGAGTTATCTGCACGCCATCATTCTACCCTTTGATTTGACAGTGAACTTTCAGTGAAGTTGAATGAAGATCAACCAGTTGCTTTCACATGGAGAGTAATCAACGGTTTTGTTTATAAAATACTGTTATTATCCACTGAATAAAAATAGCTTTAAAATTAAGTTGATAGACTAAAGGCTTCGGCTAATTATGTTGCAATAACTAATTACTGAACATGCAATCAAGAAGTACATGGGCTCTGCAAAAAAGTGATTTCTGTACAGCTAATTATTCCACTTAAACAGATGTAGGTCTAGCCAATAGTTTTTATTTCTCTTTGCTTTGTTGACCTAATGACTTCTTCACCTCTAACAAAATACTAGGACTAAAATAAATAAAATCTGATACACAGAAGAAACAATTGTAACAATGCTTAATGTACAAACTTGAATCACATTGCAGAGTTCAACCACTTGGCTGAAGCTACTTACTGGTATAGTTTTTTTTACTATGTTGCAGATTAAAACTTGGTGAATATTTCACTCAGCGCGTGGTATAGCTCAGCAATTCAGAGAAGTTGTGCCCCCATTACTTTCTCTGTCAAAGTAGGAATTTTTGCTAGCAAACAGATTAGTAAATTTCAACTATCAAGCTTTGGTGCCTACAAACCCATTATGTAGTTCCCTGCAACCATCTGACCTTTTCTTGGATACAACACTATTTTAATCATGAAAAATATGGTAAACAAAACTGTTCAAATCTCACATGAACTTTTCTTTGCAAACCAATAGCCTGATAGGAAGTGACCATTGTCTGATTTTAATGCAGACAAAAAAGCTTCTTTTGTTCATGAATTCATCAACGCTTCACTTTAGTTAAAAAGTTATTCAAGATCTTGAAAAAAACATTCACAAAAAATGTTCAGCAATAGGAGCTTAAGCCCTTCGCTATATCCTAAAATCGAATCACAAGTTTGCCGAAAAATGCTTTTGAGGTAACCGACAAGTAACAACCTCTGTGTGTTCAGGTACTTTTAGTATTGTGTCACAAAGTTGCATGAAAATTTTATCAAAAAAACTTGGCCAGAAAAAACTTTACTCCATAAAAACAAATGTTTGCTGTATACTACAATTTTATCCAAACTTTTGTTTTACAAGGAGCCTCACAACCATTTTACAATGTTCTAGTCTACTATTAGGGAAAACATTATTTCAATGTTCCTTAAACATTTGAAAACCACGTTGGATGAAAAACATTCTCAGTACATTTTTAAAAGCATTATTGTAATACTTTCAAACGATGCTAAATAGAAATTGAAAACAAGCGTTTGCTCAACATTAAATAGTAACATAGTTACAATATTCTAAAATGACATTTGAGCAAACGTTATTTCAACATTCTATAAATGTTTGAAAACAATGTTGGTTGAAAACATTCCCAGAAAATTTTTAAAAACATTATTGTAATGTTTTTCAATGATGTTAAATAGAGGTTGAAAACAAATGTTTGCTAAACATTACATAAAAACGTCGTAACAAAGGTCTAAAATAACGTTCATGCAAATGTTATTTGAACATTTTGTAAATGTTTGAAAACAATATTGGCTGAAAACGATCCCAGAATATTTGTAAAAAACAAGATTTTAATGTTTTTAAACGGTGTTAAATAACAGTTGAAAACAAACGTTTGCTGTCATTACATGGTAGCATAGTTACAATGTTCTGAAATTACATTTGAGAAAACGTTATCTCAACATTACACGAATGTTTGACAGCAGTGTTGGCCGCAAAACCTTCCCGGCACATTAGTAAAAACATTGTTGTAATGTTTTTAAAAAATGTTAAGTAAAGGTGGTAAACAAATGTTTGCTAAACATTACCCAATAAAATTGTGACAATGTGCTGAAGTAACATTTGGGAAAACATTATGTTAATGTTCTGAAAAGATTTGAAGGCAATGTTGGCTGAAAATGATCACAGAATATTGGTGAAAAACATTATTGTAATGTTTTTAAACAATGTTAAACAAATGTCAAAAACCAACATTTGTTGAGCATTACAGAGTAACATAGTTGCAATGTTCTGAAATGACGTTTGAGCAAATGTTATCTCAACATTGCACAAATGTTTGACAGTAATGTTGGCTGCAAAACCTTCCCAGCACATTAGTAAAAACATCGCTTTAATGTTTTTAAAAAATGTTAAATAAAGGTTGTGAACAAACGTTTGCTAAACATTGGACAATAAAATTGTCACAATGTGTTGAAGTAACATTTGGGAAAACGTTTTCTTAATGTTGTTAAAAGGTTTGAAAGCAATGTTGGTTGAAAATGATGACAGAATATTGGTAAAAAACATTATTGTAATGTTTTTAAACAATGTTAAATAAACGTCGAAAACCAACATTTGTTGAACATTACACAGTAACATAGTTGCAATGTTCTGAAATGACGTTTGAGCAAATGTTATCTCAACATTGCACAAATGCTTCACAGTAATGTTGGCTGCAAAACCTTCCCAGCACATTAGTAGAAACATTGCTGTAATGTTTTTAAGAAATGTTAAATAAAGGTTGTGAACAAACGTTTGCTAAACATTGGATAAAAACATTGTCACAATGTGTTGAAGTAACATTTGGGAAAACATTTTCTTAATGTTGTTAAAAGGTTTGAAGAAAAATGTCGTCTGATAACCTCCCAATAACCTTTTATAAAATGTTAGAACAATGTTCAAAAGCAACATTATTTGAATGTTACATCACGATGTTGAAATGACATCCAAGTGGAACATTCCTGTAACGTTACAAACTAACATTTGCACAAATGTTGTCTGAACATTTTTTAAACGTTTTAAAAGAACATTAGTTTGGTAACATTCCCTTAACATTGTTCCGAATGTCAAATAAACATTTTGTCACAATGTTGTTGTAATGTCCGGGCAAACATTTTGAATAACATTTTCTAAACGTCCCATAAACATTTTCGCAAAACGTTTTCCTGAAACGTTATCTCAAAACGTTGCAACAATATTCGGAAAATATTTTGTGCCAATGTTTCATAAAGACAATGTTGTGAAATGTTCCCTGGATGTTATTTGCTTGTTGGGTACATTCAGATTTTACGCGATCAGCATGAAGATTCAAGCCATATGAAAAATGGCGCTTAACTGGAAAGCCCAACATTAATACTTCATGTACATATAGCGATCATGCTAGCGATGTTGCTTAGCGATTGGGGTAGCCGCTCCCCCAAATTGCACAATTTTTTGTTACTACCTATTCTTCAGCGATTCCGGTCAAACTCGCTGTTACAAAGCACAGCCTTCAATTTATTATAGGATCGTTGATAGATCGGAGCACTGAATATGACAAGGCACTATTGAAAACTAGGGTAAAGTTTTTTTGCAATGTGATTGGCTTGTGATTTTTTTATCCCTATCAAAGCCTGGCGATTACCTCAAATAAAATGCTAGCAATGGCTTAGCGAAAAAAAGAAGTTGCAAAATCATACAATTGCTGAGGAAGTCGCTGAGTAATTGTTATATGTACATGAGTTATTAATCTTAGAATCAATTTTTTATGGGTTGTCTTCGTAAGGATTCTTTATTCCTGTTGCAATGACCTTCAGTAGACTTGAGACTAAATGAATTGCCCAATCACATTTCATTTCAATTGCATACGATGTAACTTCATTTATAAAAATTTACTATTATTTATTATAACTTACCACTCCCACAATCCAAAAATGACGTACTTGGCAATCAATAGAAGTTATACAAAGCTCAATCTCAGCTTATGCGACGAGCATTTAAGGCTAGTGGGCTTTTGGCAAGCTTGTAAATCATGACTGAGTGGGCATAGAGGGTTATTTAATACATCAATCTGCTGCTTAAGACTTGAATATTCAGAAATTCAACCAAAAAGTGATCAGGCTGGCATGCTTTAATGTCAAAGTTTCTATATCTATGAAAATGCTTCACTTTGTCATATTCAAATTTCTGTATTTGTAAAATTATTTTACTTCGGTCAGCTGAAACTTCCATATCCACAAACTTAGTTCATTTTATCATATTAAAATTTCTAAATGCATAAACACCTTTCACTCTTTCATGCAAAATGATCTATATTCATAAACATTTTCAGGCCAAAATTATCATATCTATGAATCTATTCAACTGCAATGTTCACAAGTATAAATCATTTTTGCCACTCCAAATGTCCACAATAACAACATTCTTTCTGCGTTAGAGTTCTTTCTGTTAAATAGTTTTTAATATTACTAATATCAATCATAGGGTTACTCCTAAAATCAAGAAAGTTTTCTCACAAAATTTTAAAAGCCTAGCTTTGGAGCAGATCAATACTCAACAAACTTTTAATCTCTCACTGAGAAATTACTCTATTGCTTTAGCACTTCACTGTCTGTGGGAGACCAGCTAGCCATATGATGCAATTGTAATGATTGAGCAAAACATTTCTACCAACCAACAAACATTAGAAACGTTCTCAAAATACTTCTGACCATTCACTCCTGTTAATTTAATTTACTCCATTGTATTCCACCTTGAAAGTTCTCAAGAGCGCGCTTACATAGTGGGATCACACTTATCAATGAGTTGGATCACAGCTTATCAACTTGCAACTGCAATAATACTTCAGTTACACACTGGCTAAACTGATCACATCGAAATTCTCATGTTTTAGTATTAGTATGAAAGTGTTTTGTGATGAGAATATATTACTCATTTTAATACCCCCTTAAATGTTGATGATAATTAAAATTAAAGACGAAATTGAATAAACACTGTTTTGTTTCCATTTTAATACAAGTGTGGCGTTTCTTCAGGTTCATTTGTCACCTACCAACATGTTTACACATTCTTTTCATGAGTAAATCTATTTTGATGTTTCAACATGCGAAAACATGTTTCATTTTTTCCCCATCAGTATCCGTGTTAATTTACTTTAGCATGTCCATGTAACTTCTTGGAGTATCAGTGAATGTTCATAATTCATAAACATGGTCCACCGCTTCACCACTAACCTTTTTCAATTACTATATTTTTTGTGTTGAAATGAATAAAACAAACAATAATTTTCTTTGACTTGGATCTCATGTATTAGAAGCACAAACTCTTTTTTACTTTGAAATCTCGTTTTTAATTAACATATTTCCCTTCCATCCATTGGAATTTCCACATTCATTAATATTATTCATTTGTTTCTGTTGGCTTATTAATATTGATAGAACATATTCTACCAATCGATTGTGGAGTTTCCATATTCACTAGCGTGTGTTACACTTTCGTTGTAAAGTTTCCATATTCATAAACATATTTTACTCAGACTTACTGAAGTTTTCGTATTCATGTACGTATTTCACCGATGTCTACGGAAGTTTGTGTAATCATATTCAATAAAATTATTGATATATTCAAGTACTTTTATTCGTGCTTGAAGGTTATTAAAACGCAACCGTTTTATCTTGTCTTCCCTCCCGAATGAGATTTGTAATTTTTATTGAATTGTTCAGCTTAGTCGCTCAGCTTCATTAATGAAAATTTACTGTTCAATAAAATATTTGCTCCAGAGATTTCTCTTAATTTTTGGTACAGTGATTTAGTTGTATTTTGCTGTGAGACCTGGTTAGTTCTAACAAATCAAATTGAAAGGATTGCGGCTGTCAGATAAACCATTAATTTCCCTACCGGCTTACTTGGCTTTTGTACCATAACTTTACTTCTTTGTTATTTTAGGCATAGATTAATCACCAACTTTTCATCATCAGGTTAATACTAACGAGAACAACAACTGTAATCCAGATAATGTAAGAATTGAAGCAATTCCTATTCAAGATATAAAAGAGTTTGTCATCTATGATTTTTTAGAGTTGTCCCCACTGCTTTCCCCATTCTTCACTAGTTGTATGAGTGCCATAGCATTAAATTTCATCATAACATGTGAAACAAAATTGATTATCTGCTGTGTGGCTTCCATTGATGTTCTTTGGTGAGTGTACTAATGCTGAGTTCAACTCTTGATTTGCTACTTGAAGCATTTGTATCAAATGCTATTGCAATGACATCTTGCTATCAGCATACAACAGTAAAAACTATTTAATATCCCAGGTTTCTGTTTTTATTTCACACTCCTCAGCTTAAATAACTTAAGAGCCAGCCATCAAACATTCAATATAACATGTCAGGTAATCTGCAGTGAGAACATTAAGTGAAAGTGGGCTTGCACTGAAATATGAAATGTGTTTGTCTGTTGGCAGCATGACGATATACTTCAACATTTATAAACTGAAGTCAGAGAGTAGTTACAAAAAAATATTCATTTATTCATTTGCGACTTTTGTTAAACCAGTTTTAAATTTTTTATTTACTTGCCTTTAATTGCGTCAAACATTATTTGAGAATATTTTCAGCAGTTTGTTATTTTTTGCTTATTACTGGCGTATATTGAATGATGCTACAATTATTTTAAAATTTTATTCTTATTTGGCTTTAGCGCAGGTGAAGTGGCGAGGCTGGTCAAGCTACTAAGCTGGATTTTGTCAACTCTCCATTCCACATGTGCTACCTCGCCAACAGAGCAATTCGTTGTTAACCTCGCTACAAATGATCCAACAACGGAACTGTGAACTTCAACAGAAGCGAGATCATTGTAGACTTTTTCAGCAACATTCTCTTGACTCATTCTCTTGCTTTTGCAGTCCCAGTGGCTGGTAAGTACATGTTTATATATAAAACTCTCTTCTCTACACTCACATTAAAATTTCTCCTCATTTTTTGTAACAAGTTCTCTCGATGTATGTGCCTGAGTTCTGCCTCCTGCCATTAGATTTGTCTGCAATTTTGACAGCAGTATACAGCACATTCGGTCAAATCTGGAAGTTTTTACCGTCTTTTTTATAATCGTATTATAGCCATCATGTGGTCTCTGTAGGTCTTTTTATCACCAAAAATCGTGATGTAATAGCTAGTGTGTTATTTTATGGAATTGATTTTGTTAAAAGGTGTGGGCAAGTAACGAATTTTCTTTCAGTACCAAAATTAACTGCTAGACTGATATGATACATTTTAGCACCATGAATGAATCCTAGGAGCGGAAGCCTCAGCTAGCCGTTGCTCAAGATATTTACCCGGAGGGTGTCGTGTGACACAATAATAATTACATGTATGATAACTTGGCAAAATATAAAGCTCTACTACCAACTGATGTAATGAAATTAGATGAGTGACATTGACAGGATCAATCGTTCCCCCAACCCTTATTCCCTTCATTTTCCCTCACTTTTCTTTCTCTCTTTTTTAATGCTGGTAACACCAAACCTTGTTTTCATGTGATTCAGCTTCACCGCCATTTAATTCAATGCTTCTTGTTCATTGATTTGTTAACTTAATCAAATAACAGTGTAATCCTCATCCTTCTACGATGTCATGTAATTCTTTTTGGGTTATTCTCTAAGCGATAATGAATGTTTGTTGTGAATTTACAATTCGCTAACAGTACTGTGCTATAAATGGATTGTACAAACAATGTCATCATGAGTTGTTTCTTACTTCAATTCTTCCATCTTCAGTCTTTTGACATTACAGGGAGTTATTAAAACAACAAGTTTTTGACTGCGCAAAGTTATGTCTAACTATAAATTAATAACAAAGATTAATGTTAGGGACCGTTTTTAGCTGATAACAAGTTTGATTTGGAATTGTCTTTTCCTGACTTCAGTTTCTATGAAAGAATGTTGAAATGCTCAAGTGCATATTGTAACACGGTTTTTGAGAAGTTGTGCTCTCTTTATGTTGCCTTGTAGTTATCGCTCAAGTGATTTTAATAGCGTCGGCTAGTTAATTATGTTATTATTACAGGGATGGGTGCTTGGCAAAGGTTCCTGTAGTAAGTAGGACTGAGTTGAAACCCTGGTTAAACATCTGTAGCTATGTGCAAATATCCAGTAAGCAAGGTATGTTCTCTAACCTCACAAACCATTGAGCACAAACTGTGGAGAAACCAAACTAATTTGTACAAACTTGTGATTGGATGAATCTCCAATAAGCAGACTTTGATTGGCTGTTAGTAGCAACTTTTTTTATATAACCAAGAAATGCTGGATCTAGTTCTGTGGAGGTCTTGCAGTCTATGTAGCCTGAACGCTTCACTGATTTTGGAGTTGGATAGCTATGCAAAACTTCACTCATAGTAGTAAAGAACACTAGCCACTGTGGCAATTAAAGTTAACAGCTTTCACTTCAGCTTGTAACAGTTTAATTCTATAGCCAATGCTGTGAATGCTTTGTATTATTATAATTAATTACCACAGTAGTAGGTGATGAATAGGCATCAGTGGTGAGTTGAATTAAGCAGAAAGATGCCAAGCTTCTGGTATAGGTGTTTTTTAGGAGATTCAATGAAGTTAAGCAACAGAACCTATTTTTTAGCAAATAATGACCAAAATTAACATAAAAAAATTAAACTGATCTTAAGTAGTAGGCAGTTGAGCGCAGGTATCATATTGGTGCCAGTGTGTATGATATTTTTACATAAGATAAATGTAAATCCTCTGCAATTCCATGATATGACACCACTGGGGATCAAAAAGAATAGTTTTACACAATCGATTTACATGTTTATGTTGAGACTGTAACTGGTGAAACTGTGGATTATACATTAATAAGCTGCGAAAAACACCCTTATAAAAAGCAATTTTTGACATATTTGTTAGAGAACTGAGAATCATTTCTATTTCTCCACACATTCTATGATATGTTTTGGAGGTTCTATCAGAATATCAGAAGGCTAGCACCGGTAACCAGCCTGTAGGCAAATGGCAAAGGCATCGACTTTTGAACTAGTAATCTGCGAAAAACAGCCTATAAAAACCAGTTTTTGCCATATTTGTCAGAGAACTGACAGTCATTCCTATTTCTCAACACATTCCAAGATATGTTTAGGAAGTTCTATTGAATTCTCAGAAGGGTAGCACCAGAAATCAGCCTGCAGGCAAAAGGCAACAAATTTTTCACTAAAAATCTGCTAAAAAACAGCCTGTAAAAAGCAGTTTTTGCCATATTTAGGGGAAAACTGACAGTCATTTCTATTTCTCAACACATTCTATGATATGTTTTAAAAGTTCTATCAAGTTATCAGAAGGCTAGCACCAGAAACCAGTCTGCAGGCAAATGGGAAAGGCAACAACTTTTTCACTTAAAATTTGCGAAAAACTGCCTCAAAAAAACCAATTTTTGACATATTTTTGGGAGAACTGAGAGTCATTTCTATTTCTCAACACAATCAATGTTATGTTTTGAAGGTTCTATCAACGTATCAGAAAACTAGCACCGTAAACCAGCCTGCATGCAAATGGCAAAGGCGACAACTTTTGCACTAGAAACCTGCGAAAAACAGCTTCAAAAAAACCTCTTTTTGACATATTTTGGAGAGAACTGAGAGTCATTTCTATTTCTCAACACAATCAATGATATGTTTTGAAGGTTCTATCAACATATCAGAAGGCTAGCACAGGAAATCAGCCTGCAGGCAAATGGGAAAGGCAACAAATTTTTCACTTGAAACTTGCGAAAAACCGCCTTAAAAAAACCAATTTTGACATATTTTTAGGAGAACTGAGAGTCATTTCTATTTCTCAACACAATCAATGATATGTTTTGAAGGTTCTATCAACATATCAGAAGACTAGCCCCAGAAATCAGCCTGCAGGCAAATGGCAAAGGCAAGAACTTTTTCACTTAAAATTTGCAAAAAACAGCCTTATAAAACCCAATTTTTGACATATTTTGGAGAGAACTGAGAGTCATTTCTATTTCTCAACACAATCAATGATATGTTTTGAAGGTTCTATCAAAATATCAGAAGGCTAGCACCGTAAACGAGCCTGCAGGCAAATGGCAGAGGCGACAAGTTTTGCATTGCTTACAATGAGAGCTGGCCATATTGTGTAACAACTATAGTCTATAGGATGTGCAGGAGGCGTGACTCCTGATTTACAGCTGTCCTTAAGTACACTGTGAAATTGT
>CALYOO010000216.1:0-64835 GCA_945261195.1 Cryptosula pallasiana
AAATTGGAGTCAGATAGGACTAAAACTGTGGATGCTAGAGGCAAAACAGTGTTTTCCCCCACTGGTTACAACCCAGCAATAGAGAGAGGGACCCCCACTGCAAGAGAGGCAGCCACTTTTCAGCCATCCGACCCCAACAAAGAAGTATAAAAAAACAGCCGGTAAGCACAGTGTAGAGGCATTCTTTAAAATAACTCAACTGTGCTCAGACAAGAACTCCGGTGACCAGTCCATTGGAAAGACTAGGAAAGAGAAAAAAACGGTCAAAAAACCCACACAAGAGATACCTACCATGCCGTGGCTGGTTTCAGAAAGCTCCCAGAAGCCCCCAGACAACTTCCAATCAACAGTCTAATGACACCAAGCCCAAGGAGAAAGTAAAAAAGTATTCAAGAACCCCCAGTACCCCAACACTTCCTGTGCTTCCTGTGGGGGTAGACAGAATGACTCAAAGTTGTGAAGAACTTTGCAGCGCAGAACAGCCACTCAAACCCACTAGTGACAACAAGGAAATAGCACCTACCACCAGCATGACACCGAACTACTGCTTAGAGCTGGAAGATAGAGAGGATAACCTGCTGCTGGATGCAGACCTTGAGAATCACCCACCAGCCAGCACTGCGCCAGAGCAATGGCCAATACCTACAGAACCCCTACAAGGAACCTCCAGCAAGGGAGACAGCTAAGGAACAGGAGGCTAAGGAAGAAGAAGATGGTGAGCATCTTAACTCTGCATTTTTCAATTGACTGTTTTTTGAAAATTGCTTGCAACGAGATTCGCTGGCTTTACGGAGTGGTAGCCCACTTAGCTTTGCTAATGCTATAAATGAGTTTTCATCAACTACTGGTGTTGGTAGAATGCATGATGTGCTAGAGAAAAAGGCTACTGAATCCCTTGTCAGGGTGGTAGATTCAAAAAGGCGAGAAACTTAGTATGTGCCACGTATTCTGCCTCCCTGCCAGCCTGGGATGACTCCCTGCTAGGCCAGGAGAACTCTATGTGGGCTTGGGGTAACTCTCCACTGGCACGGGGACCTCTAGACGCTCAGTTATGGAACAGAAGCGCACAAGGTTTTTTATCACCCTTTAAGGCAATACCAGCAGAAGAAGCTTGTCGTGGCGGCTAAGGGTGTCGCAGTCCTACGAACTCTTCACCACCAGCCTTAGTGCCCTATAGCACTGTGCACCACACCCCAGGTCGGGCTGTAGTTGGCACCCCTACAGTGTTGAGTGAGAGCAGAGAGAAGGAGAGAAACCATTTTCACTCCCCTAAGAGGGGACGACGATCTCCTGAGATAACAGTATGGAAGATCTTACCCGCTGTGGGACTCCCAGGGCCACTGTTGTCTCCGATACACAATACTGTATCACAACATGCCAGGCAACCATGCATGCAAACAATAAACAAACTGCATTACAGTGATGCTGTGCCTACTGTAGTGGTGTCACAGTCCGGAGTGGACGTTAGGTCAATGATAATGCGCGGTTGGTGAAAGCTGCTAGCCCTCCAGTGGATAGGTAATGTAGTTGGTGCCAGATTCCCACACAATAGATGACGAGCTGACCACATTCTGGACAGGAAATGCTCAAAGGAGCCCCACGAGATGGAGGATGCTGTGGTGGGTGTCTACAGAGAAGGAGGAGAGGGTGGGAGACTGCTGCACGTGGCAAAGGACCACTTTTGCCCCAAATGTGCCTATGAGGTGAGGAATGTTAGACAGTTGAGGATCCACACCCTACAGCATAACCTCAGGCAATATTGCCGCTGCTACTATGCTAGTGAAAACAGAGATGCATTGTCCTCACATCAGAGAGAATATGATGCACCTGGGGATAAGATCCGCCATCCTAAAGACTGGGATCATCTACACTGTTGATCATCCCAGCTTCAGCAGATTTTGCCAGTTTATAAGGTGGAAGGATCCAACAAGTTTTAGACGGTACCAGCTCACTCATCAGGGACATCCAACACCTGCCAAGGCACCAGTGAAGAATCGACTGGGGTCTCCAGTCAAACACACTCAGAAGAAGGCATATACCAGCAAAGGCAAGCCGACGTATTCCTTGCCATGATACAAAGTACTCAAATGGGCAGCTGGCTCACCATGAACTGTGTCCGACCCTTCACCAGAGCCGGATGACATCTTAGTGAAACCAAAGGAAAAGGTAGTGATACCACACCTTCACAGGCCTTCCTGCAACACAGTGACCACTTGGTCACTACTGTTGAGGTGTATGTTGCCAGTTTGGAGCAGCAGCTAGGTAAGGTAAGGAAGCTGCTCATCGGTCAGATGGTTTCTACAGAGCAGTTGGAGGTTGCAAAGACTGAGGCTTGGCTTGTTACAGCAGAATTAGAGTGGTTGTATCACCAAGAGAGCAACTTGAAGGGTGATCTCTTCCAGAGACTCCGGATTGCGCATGTATATATACATATATACTATTTAACTACATGTCTTACCTGTAAATATATTTATAAATCCAAATAGATTTTAAGCTTGGTACGGAGATACCCCCAAACAATGTTCTTGCTATCTTATAACTAAATACAGGGTATGTCTTTAATGGAAAGAGGTATGTGGTAGATTTTTGGTGCATGCCAGTATTAAGCTGATTTCTTGCTATCCAAACGCCAACTAGATGTGTGCTAGAATTCTACCTTCAGCCCTTGTAAAAGTGCTGTGGCGGTAAAATGACTTGCTATGCCAGTATCACAGCTTGCAAGGAAGGTCCTGACCTCAGGCTAACCCAGTATGGTGATCCTGGACCAGTAAAAGATGGCCGCATTTGCCGAGGATTTCCAAAACCATCTAAGAGCCTACACTAATCTTGGAGCCGGAAGTACCCTTCCTTGTATTGCCGGATATATCAACCACAGGCTACGTTTAGCCTTGGGACCCTTTGGAGTCTATGATTGGGCAATGATGATAGGACTCCGCTCTTTAGCCACTTGGCACCAATTACTTTTAACCTCATTCTACCGCATTATTTGTTAACTATTTATATATTTATTGCTATTTGTCTAATTACTTCCTGCGCACACATTCTTATTTGTAATATGTAAATAACTTCCTGCCTCCTGCCTATATAAAGGCTGGAGTTCTCATAATTCTTTGCATTAATTCATTCATTCATGTCTTGCCAACCACCCTAGTGGATAGCCACCCTAAGACTTTGGTATTAATGAATGAACCCTACTATTAAAACCACACTCTGTGTAGTTTCTTTGAGCCATGGGCTCTGTGCTTGCCAACTGATCCGGCAGTAACTGAACATTAGTTTTCACAGTCATACCGGCACATCGCCCCTTTCCTGAGAGAGGTGTAATACTTTGAGATTAGTGGAATTTTGTGGTAACCAGGCAGAAATCCATTACAATATCTATCAGTTACGTTATTGACCGATACACTTCCTTGTGAAGTTAACATCTGGTATTTGATATGAGTACTCGAATTTTGTGGAAAATATCTATAAGTCAAACAATTGTTTTATCTTGAACTATTTACTTTTTGTATAAAATTTGTCTAAGTACTACTGTCAATAATCAAGAATCCTCTCCATGTTTGAGTAGAATGGTCACTCAAAGTCTTTGCTGCATGTAAGTAAACTGATTCTTAAGCTAGGATTATGTTGTAGTGGAACAAACAAAACCACAGAAATAGAGGAAATGTGGTAAGCTATAAGGGGTGTCAACAAGGTGGAGAGAGATAGATCAAGCATTCATTTTTGGCAAGGCAGGATTGCAATAGAGACCATTTTTTGCCAAGAAAAGCTAAAAGTTTTAGTTTTCAGTTATAAATAGAGCTTCATGAACAGGTCCACAGAAACACAATACTCAACTGAAAGTTTTATGAAAACACAAGTGTAAAAGAGGTTTATGATAAAAAATCAGCAAAATACATTGCTGCCATCTTTTAGGTACTATGTTGTGCAGAAAACTTCATGATTTTTTGCATTGCTGTCACTAAATAAGTTCAGTTAGTGTGATATTGGTCATTTTAAACTCTCGTCTATTGATATCTGGCAATAGGATGATCAAAGTTTCTGATATGAAAAAGTAAAAGAATTCTCTGACTTTTCTATTTTGCACATTTTCCTACTTGAAAGTCGGCATGAACAAAAATTTGTGGAATCAATAAGCTGAAAAACTTTTGACAACATTCAATTCTAGCAATACTGCTTAGTTATGCAAGGTATTGCACCGTCAACTTCCTCTGCTAGGTTCCTAGGTAGGTGTGCATAGCTTAAAGTTGAAGGTTTAATGAATTTTGTGGTTACATATGTTGTAAATTCAAGCTTATGTATCATTTGGGGCTGCTTTGGGTCTTCATGTTACCATAAATATTTTGTCGCTGTCCCGGTAATGGTTGACTGCGGGACTGGTCAGGTGGCTGCAGGGCTAATTCCTGTCTATTGAAATGGTTATAGCAATGCCCAATTTGTTGGAAGGTTTGACTGACACTCCATAGTTTTCAAAGATCTTGCTTTCAAAAATTGTTGTATAAATCCACTACAGTCTGATATCTTTTGTGTTTTAATGCAATACAAATTGAAGCTTTTCCTTTATTGTTCAAAAACTGTTGGGATACGACAACACATAAATAAATGTTGCAAAATAAAGGGGTATTGATGTCAATGGTATTTTGAGTGCTCGCTTTTGAGATGACAGGAAGAATTGATCAGCTCCTTGTTGTTTATCTAGGTACAACTTGTGGAAATATTTCAGTTTGAATTTATCAAATATAAGAGTGGTAGTTAACGATTTGGAGAGCCATTCTAGTGGTGTGTACAGAGCTCAATTTAATAGATGAAAAGAAGGTTTTCTGTAAAGGGTGTCTCTTTATTGACACGCTGTCATCTGGTTCAAAAACTAGTGGCAAAAAGTTGTAGTATTTTTGGAAATCATTAACTCTGTCAATTTTAGTTTGTGAGAAAAACAGAAAAGACATTGTAATCAATGTGTTGCACTCACCATTTTACAGAGAGTCTCCACATCACTATGGCAGGCATGTTTGTAGAAGTTGTACACCAGATAAGAGATGAGTAGACACCCTCCTTGGTCATGTCTGATAGAGGCATAAGCTGAAGCATATATGTAAATATGTCACATGCATAGGCATATGTATTAGTGTAGTCCTATGTGGTGTTATAGGGCGTTAGTAGTATAATAGGAGCAGATCTCTGTCACAGGGTCAAAGGACAATAAGGTTCTCCTGGTTCCAAGTGCCTTTCTGTTTGCACCAGGTACTATGAGAAACTGAAAAGTACCTTTTTGTGTGCACCAGTTTTATTGTTTCAATTTTTTTGTAACTGCACAATTAACTAAGTATTTATTGTACGGAGTTTGTTTATATTGGGGCTTGCATCGTGATTCAGATTGTAGGGTCGAGTGTATAAAAATGAAGTGTTGCATTATTGTAATACTTTTGATAGGCAAGATGTCGACGGAGGAAGATGTGAAGATGAGAAAGATGAATGAAAACGATACTGTTGATGGTACTACGATTGCAATTGCAGGTGTTTTACCGAGTCTAAAATGAAAAGTGCTAATATTTATGATGATATTGGTAATGGTTATAGGATTATCTACTTATGGAGGTGCTACTGAGTTTAGTATTTATGAAAGCGCTGTCAAAGAATTACAAAAGTCAAGAACCTCTCCCGATCGAATCATAAACGAAACTATTGGTGGATGGCGAACATCTAATTCAGCATGGATCGTAATGCTGAAGGACTTGACATGAGGATGCAATCCCCTTTTACGACGATGATAGCGGGTCTTACTGGTTCAGGGAAGAGGCAAGCGAGTTTACGAATGATTGAAGCTAATCAGACAATAGCTCATCCCCACCGATAGAAATGCATTTCTGTTATGGTGCCTATCAAAAAGTCTTTGACGATGTATCCTGAGTGATATTTTACGAGGGAATGATTGATGAAATGACGAGTTTTCCCAGAGATGGACAAAACAGATCGATGATAATTGATGATTTGATGGATGAAGTTTCTGGTAAAGCTGAATCCAATGCTTGTATATGAAACATAGTCATCACTTGAGCATAAGCATTCTTTTATTGTACAGAATCGGTTTCTAAAAATAAAACAAATGTTTTCCTTAACTAGCCACTATTTTTTTTCTTTTTAAAAACCTCCAAGGTGCTTCTTTGGTTACCTATTTGGGTCGTCAATGCTCTCCCAGAAGAACAAAATATGTACAAGAAACCTTTAAACAAGCGACGAAGAAAAGATACTCTTTTCTATGGATAGACACAACTCAGCAAACGGATGATCACCGCAGAATATTGGGAAACTTTGCATCGGATCAAAATATGATATTATATGTACCCAAGTAAAAACATATAAATACAATTACTATTTGTTTCCTTTGACACGTATTTTATTATTCATTTGCGTAACACATTGTTAATATAATGACTAAAGCTCTGCAACCAAAATTGAGAAGAAATGCGGCACTGTTGTTATCACTCAACACCGCATCCGCTTTAATTCAAAAGTATGTAATATTTAATGCAAAAAATTATCTTATTATGACTCTAATGGAATGCACTAAAGCTATTATAAATGGAGCGATACCTTTGTTGTCTGCTCAGTATAATCAGTTGCAGCGAAGTGCGAAGGACATTGATAGTCTGGTTAGGAAATCAATGATAGGCGATAAAAAGTTTTACTGCAAAAAGGAGCATTTTTAGCTTCCTTACTAGGACTTATCATCAAGACAGTAGGTCTCGGAATACTGAAAACTGTATTAGGAAGAGGATGAATATGAATGTCTCCACAAAAATGATGAGAAATAAGATGGTTATTTTAGCTCTAGATGACTTGAGTAAGAGAGGAAAACTCTCTACAGTTGAAAAGGCCAACTCGGATCTGTTTCAATCATTTATAGAAACTGTTAAAAACATTATATAACGCAATGTTCCTCTAGAATCGTGACAGTTTATTAAGTTGCAGCTCTACAAGAAGGAACTATGCAAACTAATCAGCTAAGGAACTGTCAGTGATAAGCATAGAGTTTTGACTTAGACAGGTAGAGGCAATCTTTTGGACACTATAATCACACATACTGTACCTGTTTTATCGTCAATAAAACCAATAGAGCCATGAGTCTTCCACCTTTGACATTTTCTAAACATTATTTTCTCGTGTCTGAAAATGAATACGATAGATTAATGAGAAAATCTGGCAATGATCAAGCAACAAAGAAAAAGAAAAACACCCCTCATCCATATTACAACCCTATGGTAGATATAATGGTGAGAGATATAAAACGAAAGTGGAGAGCTTTGTTGGAAACATCGCGTGAATCTGGTTTGCCGAGTAGGCAAAGTCGACAAAAATTATTAAAAGATTTGAGCCATGTCAGGAAAGTTGAAAATAGTCACCAATGAATGGATAACTGGTCTTCTGCCAAAAAAACCAAAGCAACAACCTAAATCAACATTTGCTAATAGCATGATTATCGATGAGAAGCCCGACATCCTTTCACCAATCGATCTTACTCCCTCCGCCTCTGTGTTGAATGTTACAGATGAATCGTCGATAAGAGAAAAACTTTTCGTTGCTCATAACTTGTCTATGGATGATAGACAAGTTGATGATGATGGTATGAAAGAGTGTTTAGTTGAGTTTGAGGAAAAAGTATCCTGTATGACAAGGAGTGAAGGAGATTGAGAGATCAGCGTCAAAATGTTGGAACCCTTGAACAAAATCGGCAAGCACAATTTTGATAAGTACATGCTCAAAATCAGAGACAGTTGGTTGAATCCAAAAATTACCAAAACGTTGTTGCCAATTGTTTTAACTGATATGAGCTCAATAAAATCTGGAAACACAGACTGCAGAAAATTTAAAAGTCTGCTATCAGATCAAGGGATCATAGCTGTCAGGAGATCAACACGACAAACACTTAAGGGAAGATCTTTGGCTATTGCGCTAACTTGAAAAAGGATATCAGTGAGTTGAAAGAGTTTTATTACAATCCCGCGCTGCATACGTCTCTGCAGGGAGCTAAAGAAAATAACTCGCAAATGGCTGAGTGGAGACAATAGGTGTGTTTGGTGTGCTCAACGCTTACATTTAATCCTCAATGGCAGTTTTTTGTCGAGGGACTATCAGCCCCTTTGTAGCAAGTTTTTTTCAACGTGTATCAACGCTCATTTTTGCGTTTTTCAACGAGTTTACAGTGCACGTTGGCCAGGGAACGCCTATAAAAGTCAACGCGTTGGTTTTCCGAAGGAATCGTCTTCTCGCTGATTACAGCACTGTAACCTTTTGCGGCATTATAACAACAACGTGCTATCAAAAGTTATGATTTTTTTTCTTGGTTTTAATGGATGTATTATTACTTATTATTAATGTCACAGGGCCGTAGTTTAGGGGGCGGCAGGGACAGCCATGCCGCCCCAGGTGGCAAAATGAAGTGGCCCAAAAATGATGTTTTTGAGTTTAGGAGGTCAGGGGGGTTCTCAAGTAGTCAGAATAAATACGGGTAAACTCGGATTTTTTGTTCAATTTTAATGTTCAATATTTTTGTTTTTGCCCAAAACAACACTTTTAAGCAGGATAAATATTGACATGGATATGAATTATTATTTATTTTATGAGATGACTACAAAAGTTACTGAATGAAAATTATTTGTCTGCAGCGTTTTGCTTTCAGACTAGAGAAAATAAGAATTAATTACAATAGCTGTTAATCGACCACTTTCATACGTGCATTGTGAGGGGAAATGTCATACCCCAACACTAGCAGAACATAGGGATTCATAGGCTAAAAAACGACGATTTCCAGTTTCCGGCAATAAACAGCAGAAAAAACACAGAATTTTTATAATTTATGACAGATACATTTTTCAATACGTCTTTTACATTTTAAAAGAGGTACAGCCAAAACTGATTTGTAGAATTCCATTGCTATGCTATCGTTATTTTGAATTGATTTTATTATCTATTATTGTTAATATTTGATCCAAGTATTCGCCTATTATTATTATTTATTATTATTATTTATTTATTATTATTATTGATTATTATTATTATTGATAAAATTGATATCACCATCAATAAATTTTAGTAATAGTTATTATTATAATATTAATGATAATCATAATAATAGTAGGTTGATAATACTTAGTAATAGATATAGAGACTACATTAGTTAATAATAATAATAAATAATAATAATAATAATTTATTATTAATAATAATAATGATGATTGTTATTTTATATCAATCAGTTTATTTACTGATTAATTGATTATTCATTATCATAATAATTAATAAATTATAATTTATAATAATTACATTATTATTATTAATTTATTATTATTATGATGATCATTATTATTATTATACTATAATAATGATAATAATAGTTGTCTAATATTGTTATTATTGTTAGATGAAGGGTACGAAGAGACACAAGGAAAACACGTCTACTCACCATCAACTAACAACTCAAGAAGGCCGCGCTCTTGAGGATGACGTAGGTCATCCGGGTCTCCTCAAGTAAGCCTAAGTTCCCGCAGTCCGTGTAGGCACCCGTAATCCTTGGTTACACCAATACCGATAGAACCTATGTTAACCTTGAACTTCCTATAACACACAAACTCGTTATCCAACATGCCCCCCCTTTTGTAAACCCAGCGAGCAATCAAGCTGACATCATACCAAGGGACCAGTTACCATTGCGTGCGATCAAGCCTAACTAATCATGGTTAGTTGAAGCACTAGCCTTAAATCATATGTCAAGCCTAAATACCAAGGGTGAAAACAAAGCCACACCATACATACCCGAGATGATTACCTGTAACATATACATACCTTATTAATACTTAACCTCCTTACCAAGTGTCCCTCGTTACCTCACAGCTCTCAGTCTAAACCCTTAGAGACTTCCATCAGATCGTCCTCTGGACTCTCTGAACCTCCAACACCCTCTCGAACCACATCCCTCGACACCAACTCAACCCCAAGGGGTTCACCGTTAAATCCATCGTCCCTTGGAGCAGCCGGCCCCGACTGCTCCTGTACCACACTTCCCATCGGGTCAACCAGAGCAATTCTCTGCCCAGTATCTTCCCTTTGAAGTGGTGCACTAGGGTCAACCTCTACGGTATCTTCCCTATCCGCCTCGACCTTGACACCAGTGTTGCCACCGGTCACCCTTTCTGCCTCCTCTACCTCGTGCACCCAACTGGCACTGCTCTGAGAGCCCGAGGGGGTCTTGGACTCCTCCCTCTGGGCGCTAGAACCTTCCGCACTAGGTGCGGGCGCTGTTTTCACAGCTGAACTCGACGGGGTGTTACACACCACCGTCGATGGGACTTTCTTACTAGCCCCAGCCTTCAACTTCCTCATTTTGGCCACAGCCTGCCTTATTACCAAGGTACATTCCTGCTCTTCCTCGAGCTCCCTCACACCCTGCTCGTACCTCTCCATCGACATACGAAACACCCTCTCTGCCTCTCTCCTCTCAGCCTCAAGACGCGCACGTCTACTAGCATAGTCCTCATCACCTAAAACACCTTCACTCACCAAGAACTCGGACAGTCTGCAACCAAACTCCTTGCTCTCTCCCGGTACCTGTCTCCCTTTCACCACACTGCTGTACCCCCTAGCACCAGCTGTAGCGCACCCTGGAGTGGCTCTAGCTTTTGCAGTGGGTTCAGCCGCACCACTCTCCACCATCTTCCTCTTACTACCACCATGAAATGCCTCACCGCCCTCAGGGCATTTCTCATCCCTATGTCCTACAGCACCACACCACCGACATATATCATGCGGACAGCTGCGGGCCCAGTGACCTGTCTGCTTGCACCGGTTGCACACGAGGTTGGGACAATCCTTCGCCACGTGGTCAGCCTTGCACAGCATGCACCTCACTCCCCTCACATTCCTCTGGCTCTCTACCACTTTCCCTGCACCTTTCACACTTCCACTCGCTACCTTACCACCTGTTGTGGCAGCACTGCCTTTCTTACCACCTTTCTTCCTTCTCTCTACCACGGTAAAGCTACCGTCATCCTCACTCTCTGAGCGTCGCCGCTCACTCCCACTACCCTCTGCACCACTACCATCTGCTCCGGACCCGCTCTCTGCCATAACTGGGAATCTTGTAGTTGTAAACCTCTGTACCCGTGTAAAATAAACAAAATCATTTATAATACAGTGTATCCTGATACCTAGGGCGATGCACACTTCTGCCCGACCTCGTCGTCACAGCCTCCTCAGGCACCTGTCTAAAAGGACCTGAGCTACCTCTAGACGTGACCTCACTGCGTCTCACGTCACCCGGTTCTTCCAAAGCATCATTAGGCTCAGGGGCCTCTTCCCTTGCCTCCACAACAGGCTGCTCCCTATCCTCGCAATCCCCATTGTCTACCCTTTGTCGAGCAACCGGGACTGTAGGTTCCTCGTTTCCCAATTGAACACCGACCTCCCCTGGTGCCGTCACCAACGGTAAGTCACTGTCCAACGGGGAACCACCCTCACTTGGCGTTATTTCGCCTTTACCCAACAGAACAAGATGTTTGCGATTCCTACGCAACTCACTATTACCTATTTTAACCCAGTAGCTTTCAGGGGTTTTATCCCTTCTAACTACCTCACCCTCTGCCCCAACATCCGTTGGGGACTTGACCCATACACAATCACCAGCCTCTAGGGCAGGCAACCTAGATACACGATACTTTTTATCCCAACGGTCCTTTATACCCTGGCGCCTCTTAACCTCTTCTTGCTCGTACAGATCGTAATCTGTACGGCCTATCCGAGGGTTACCTAGAGGTGACCTGATGCCCCTACCAAACATTAAGTCACTGGGGCAGTACCCCGTCTGAAAAGGGGTATTCCTATATACTGACAAAGCGAGGGACTTGTCCTCGTTTTTATTCCATAAACCTTTGACCGTTTTAACTGCACTTTCTGCCAATCCATTTGACTGGGGATACCTGGGGCTGCTTGTTACTAAATTAAAACCAACTGTATCTGCAAATTCCCTGAATTCCTTGCTGTCATAACAGCGCCCATTATCAGAGCGGACTACTCTGGGTATCCCATACCTAGAAAAGATAACTTTCATAACCTCTATAACCTCACGGGACGTGGCCCCCTGGATTAAAACTGCCTCTATCCACTTAGAGTAGTAATCTATGATAACCACGTACAATTTACCCTCGAACTGGAATATATCCGTGCCTATGGTATCCCAAGGAAAGGAGGGAAGGTCACCCTCCTCCATAGGTTGGTGTTTAACCGACCTATGACGTATACAGGTCTCACAATTTTCCACATACCTTCGAATATCTACACTGATACCCGGCCACCAAAAGTGCCTCCTTGCCCACCTACGCGTTTTAGAAACGCCTTGGTGTCCCTCATGACATTTACCCAAGTAACGCTCTCGCAAGGTACCAGGGATATATACCCGAGCGTTGTAGAACAACAGACCCTTACATACACTTAAATTATCCCTACATGTATAGAGCTTAGCGAGTTCTCCCGTACTACCTTTTGGCGGCTTACGCCATCCATTAGATATGTATGAGAAAACAGACTTGCACAAATCACTTTCCCTCGTAGCCACCACTATCTCCTCCTCTTTACTATCTACCACAATTGTACTTGTTACCAAGCTAACATAAGCCTCTATACCGTTACACTCAGCAGAGTCGACAGAACTATAACTACCGCTGTTCGGTCTGCTCAGCGCATCTGCCAAATACATATTATTACCAGGAGTATGAAATATATCATAATCGTACCTTAACAACCTTAGCTTAAAGCGTTGTACCCTAATCGGCAGACTCGAAAGGTCTTTCTCACCCAATACCGGGACCAGTGGTTTATGGTCTGTCTCTATTTCGAACTTACGTCCGACCAGGTAATAATCAAATTTCTCACATGCCCAAGTGATTGCAAGGGCTTCCTTTTCTATCATGGCATACCTTTCTTCCGCTCCCGTCATCTTCCTAGAGGCGTACTCAACAGGCTGGCCTCGACCATCCTTATCCAGCTGAAGCAATACTGCCCCTATAGCACTTTTACTGGCATCTGCCGACACCCTATGCCTTTTACTGATGTCAAAGGCGCACAATACAGGGGCCTTTGACAACTCCTTCTTTATTCTTTCAAAAGCCATCTGCTGTGCTGAATCCCATGTCCATTCTGACCTTGAACCCGATACTGCATAAATCGGAATACATAACCCCGATACCCTACTACTGAATTTACTAAGGTAATTCACCATTCCCGTAAACCTCCTAGCCTCAGTCTTATTGGCTGGAGGCTGAATATCCAAAATTGCCTTAATCTTATCTGGGTCTGGTTTGACTCCTGCACTGCTGATCAAGTGACCAAGGAACTTAATTTCAGTGCAACCAAACTCACACTTCTCCTTTTTCAACGTCATACCCGAACTTTCCACCCGTTTAAGAACGGCATCTAAATTTTCCCAATGCTCCTTAGAGTCTTTACCATAAACCAAAACATCATCCATTAAACAAATGACACCTTTCAACCCAACCAGGATCTTTTCCATAGTACGCTGGAAAAACTCTGGTGCCGACGATATCCCAAAAGGCATCCTTTTGAAACAGAACCTACCCCATGGGCTGATAAAGGTAGTTAGCAATTGACTACCAGGGTCCAATTTCACCTGCCAAAACCCAGAGTTTGCATCCAACTTGGAAAACATTTTACCCTTAGCTAATTGGCTCAACATTTCCGATATCCTAGGGAGAGGATAAACCTCTCTCTTGACACTTTTATTTAACATAGTTAAATCCACACACATCCTGATTTTACCTCCAGGCTTGGGAGCTATAGTTAAACCTGAACACCAATCGGTAGGTTCCTCTACCGGCACTATGATACCCTTTTCCAACATACCCTCTATCTCAACTTTAGCCTGGTCTTTGAGACCAGCTGCTATAGTCCTGGGTGAGTACAAACACTTGGGAACTGCGTTTGACCTCAGTTCTATCTTAAAAATACCTGGTAATGTACCCAGACCTTTAAAAACCTGAGAATATTTCCTAAAGGGATCAAATTTACCCACACACAGTTCGTTGATCACAGCCAACAAGTTAAGTCGCCTGATTTCAGTCAAACCTAACAAGTTCCTGTGAGAACCTTTAATGACATACACTTCTGCATCTACCGACTTGTATGTCCCTTTAATGGTAACTCCTGCCATACCAGTAACCTTCAACCTAGAGCCATCCGCCCCTGTTAAACATTTAGAGGGTTCACACAGCTCTAAGGCCAGACCATCACTGGTCTGTTCTGTGAGTGTGGATACCTCCGCCCCAGTGTCAAATACAAATTCAACTTCCTTATTATTAACCTTTAAGGTACGTGTGATACTTTCACTGCCATATAGTCAATCCTTATTCTGACTAGCAAACCTAACCCTGTGAGAAGGGCTTCTACTACCACTACTATCCCTGTTCCTATACGGTGACCTGTTATTGTCACCCTCTGACCTAATATTGCAATCCCTAGAGGTATGGCCTCTATGATTACACTGGAAACACCGTACATCCGGACAATGACGGACTTGATGTCCCCTCCTACCACACTGGAAACAGTTGTCCCCCCCAGTTGGGGAGCTAAACCTTCCAGACCTTCTACCCGATGTAGGTGAACCTCGAGGTGACCGAGGAGAGTACCTACTATCTGGACTCCGGCGTCTCTGAGACGTCGCCTCATACCTCGGAGAATACTTGCTATTCGGGCTACGACGTCCATAGGACGTTGCCTCATACCTGGGGGAATACCTGCCTTCTGGACTGCGGTGTCTATAGGACGCCGCCTCACCCCTGGGGGAATACCTGCCTTCGGGGCTGCGGTGTCTATAGGACTCCGCACCATACCGGTTCTCATGATGCCCATCTCCCTTATGGTCGCGATACCCCCTATACTCGCTACTCCTCTCCTCTGGGCTGCGGCTAACATGGCCGCTGGAATAGGAGCCCTTTTCCATATTACCATACCTAGACCTACTACCGTCCCTCGAACGGTATGCAACCTTGCTATCCACAGCCTCCTGTGGGCTTCCCTGTCTATACCTAACTACCTCACGTACTGACGACTCATTCTGACTATTGTCAGCCCTTTTTTTACTTCCTTCCTCTACTCTGGCTACAGCCCCTTTTCCATCGGCTGAACGGCCAGTCCTAGAAGCATTCAGAATTTCTTCTGAAGCAATAGCCAACTGCCTGGCTGCCAATTTTGTACCTAAATCTCTCCAACTAAGCGTGGTCTCTTGCATAAGCAATTTACGCACAGATGAATCCCTTAAACCATTGACTGCCAGAGCAACTGAAAAACGTTGCCTTAGCTCATCATTGTTATGCCCAAAATCCATTTCCCTACTTAATTTCTCAACTCTGAGTAAATATTCCCTTTCGTCTTCCCCACAAGCCTGTGACACTGTCACGAACCTCATTGTCTTAACATAGACACTTTCACTACGGTCGTAGTGGCCTTTTAACAAATCTATTGCCCTATCAAACCCACCATCAGTTTGGTCATTTAAATCAAATCCCAGTGACTGCAATATCCCTATACCATCACTACCTATAGCACTCAATAAGGCTAGTAGTTTAGTTCTACCTCTAAACACATCTACAACAACCTCATCTCCATGAATTTCCACCTTCTCAGTACCCAAAGTTAAAGCTGCTACCTCAGCAGACACCTTATACTGAGTCAACCAATTGTTGAATTCCTCAGACACATTGCTACCCGCTAACCTTAGCTTCGGAAATGACGACAAGTCAAGTCTCCTATTCATCCCTTTTATAATTAATTAACACAGTTAACACCCAACAATATCTGTATGATTGTATCAATACAGTAGCACCTCTCCACCACAGTAATAGCCAATGCACAACACAACAATAGCAACAATAACAATTCACAATATCCCAAAATATATCCACTGTTCCCTTGTCCCGGTAAATAATCAACCACAACGCCACAAATAAATACTTAACACCACGTATAAACACTGTACCTTTTCCCGGTAAATAATAACCAACAACACCAAATCACCACTTCACCAAAAATAATTAACACTGCACCAATATCCCTTGAAACACCTAAACACCAAACACGGAGAGCTCACACAGCTCTGAAACACCCAACGAACACCTCTACTCTACACACACCTCTATCACCACACACACCACGGAGGACCCACGCGGCCCTAGCACCTCTCCACTACCTCTCTTTTAGTGCCCACACGGCACCAAAAGCCTCGCACACACCTCCCTTGCACCAATAAATAATTCCTATAATACACAAATAACAATATCACCAAGTTCTATGCCGACTGCGCCATGTTAGATGAAGGGTACGAAGAGACACAAGGAAAACACGTCTACTCACCATCAACTAACAACTCAAGAAGGCCGCGCTCTTGAGGATGACGTAGGTCATCCGGGTCTCCTCAAGTAAGCCTAAGTTCCCGCAGTCCGTGTAGGCACCCGTAATCCTTGGTTACACCAATACCGATAGAACCTATGTTAACCTTGAACTTCCTATAACACACAAACTCGTTATCCAACAATTATATTAAATTTAATTATTATTAACTTATTAATTACATGTTTTATTATTTATTTATTATTGTGCAGGATTTTGTGGTAATGTCACCAGTTACCCTGGTAGCCCACCCGCACTACCTCTAGGTAGCAGAGCTGTCTGTCCAGACAAGATTGCTGTCAGCTCTGCATAACTGCTAGAAGGTAGGCCGTGATAGACAAGAGTCTGCCAGGCAGGTCTGTCCCTCGCCTACCACTCGTCAGTCAACACTAGTGCTGCCAGACCTAGTGGGTCGTCAGAGCTGGTTGCCTTCTAGAGTAGTAAGCTGTCTGTTGCGCAGTGTTCAAGTATAAATCTTGAGTGAGTGTAAAGCTATCTTTATTCTTGAAAAGAACTGTCTAGCTGTGCCTCTCAATATACACTGATATTAGTGAAAGGCTCAGCCGCTGTATTTGTTTATACAAAGCATTATGTAAGATTCCTTTGTGTAGGAGTTAGCCCTAATGACATTCAACGGAAAGGGTGGCAAACAAAGAGTGACTCAAGCATGTATAAAAATAGCCTGAGCAGTATAAGATTGGCTACGCAAAGAAAAGGGGTGCAAGATGTTTGTCATGTACGCATTTTACAGAATTTTTACTATGTTAGTAAAAGTAAAGAGCTTCTCAGATTTCATTCGCTGGTTTCAAACCACTCCCAGTCGACATCTACTCTCAGAGGTGAAAGCTCTAGTTAAACTGATTCTAGTTCTTCCCGCCACCAACGCTATAAGCGAGGGGTCATTCTCGGCATTGAAGCGAGTAAAGACCTGCCTTCGGTCAACCATTAGCGAAGACAGGCTCAACAATGTAATGAAGATTCACATTTACAAAGACATTACTGAAAAACTGGACCCTCAAGTTGTAATAAAATAATTTGTAGGCACTAGCAAAAAAAATGCAGAAAGAATCGAGGTCAAAATTTGAACAGTGTAAGCTATGGTGGCTCAGAACGTTTTCTGTTTTGCGTTTTGAAACGTCTGAACGCTTTCCAAACCGTTTGAACAAATTTGAAATAGTCTGAGCTTTTGTAAAACTTCTGAACGCATTGCGAAATCGTTCGTGGGCTTTAAAAATCCGAGCCGATTTGCTGGTTCGCTCTATTGATCATAGATCTACAGTCCATTTATGATTGATAATGTTTTTCCTAGACACCGAACAGTTGAATTTTCTTTGAATAAATAAATTAAATATTATTTGTTTCAAATTATTTTAAATAATAAATACAACCTAATTATAGATGTAAAAATTAATTTTAGAGATTATATTCAATAACAGTTTTATACAGTTAATTAATTTTCTCTATGTCTTTTGATCTACGTTTATGTTGATCAAGTTGTACAGAGGCTATAAATACAATGATGATTAATCGATTTCGGTTCGAAAGCCATGTGCTTTGCCAACTTTTCCAACTATTTCAAAATAGTTTAGACTATTTTAAAACAGTTCAGACTATTTCAAAATAGTTCATACGGTTTTGTAAATACTTCATACTCTTTCTAAAGCGTTCATACGGTTTGTAATTTTCCAAATTATCTGAATCATTTCTAAGCCGTCTGAATTATTTGCTAGACAACTATACGGTTTGCAGAATTTACGATTGTCAGACATAAAATACAGTTTTACAGCATGAATCCCGCAACTGCTGAGGCCGACGATCAATTTACTATAACCAACAAGCCCGTTTTTAAACATAGTTACTTGGGCTATTTCACTACAATTACCCAATTATTTTCAATGTAAGAGACGCTTTGAAAACCGTCTAGACTATCTCAAATCCGTTCATGCGCTTCGAAAACGAAACCGTCTAACGTTATGAGCCACCCTAGTAAGCAGAGTATATTTTTCATGCTAACATTTTTAACTCTTTTGTTTGTTAATAAAGTGAAGGACTTGTGTAATTCTTGTATTTTTAGAAGTTCTCACATGAATTGTCTGTTATATCGTGAATTACCCATTATATTAAAATGTAGAGCCGTAAAATGCGTTGACGGCTGGGGCTCCGCCCCGGATCCTCTGGGGTGCTTGCAGCGTCCCGCCCCAGGCCGGATGGCTTCGGAGCTACACGCCGTCGGCAAAGGCGCTCAGCACCTTTGAGTCGTACGTATTTTGGCTGTCCCAGGCAAATTTTCTAAACTACAGCCCTGTGTCATAAGTTATTATTAATGTCATAAATTATTATTTTTAGTACTGTCATTATTATTAATGCTATCACTATTGCCAATAATAATAATAATCGTATAACTTTCATTCATTCCATTTTTTATTATCTTTATTTATCTGATAAATATGTTATTTTATAACAGTGAATAATCAGCACACCATTATTAATTAATAATTCATGTTTTTGCTTGTTGCTGTCATTATTATTCATCATTGTGATTATTATTCTTATCACCATCATTATCAATAACAATACAATTTATACTTGGTGGTTTGCTGAGTTTTAATAACACTGTGTATAAATAGCAGATGATGCAGTTGTTGTCAGGGCAACAAAAATCTCGCAATGAACAGCTACTTTTCAACCCAAGACTTACGATTGCGGGGCTATATTTATGACTGAAGACATACAAAAAAGAGGACAACGCTTGCCAAATTCTGTAAATTGTACGCACTCGCCTACTCCTATAAGTTATCGTTCGAGGGATAAACGCGTTGATCAAACTTTCTCAAACCAACGCGTTGAGACACCGAAAACATCTAATGCCTACAGGCTGCACAAAAAAGGGACAACTAAATTTAAGTACTGGCTCACGATTGTAGCTGAAATAGGAGAGCTTCTTGCAATAAATTTGTCGGATGTGTGATCTCGAAAAAAAGAAAAACAATGACGCAGCAGTTTTACTAATAGCTGTCAATTGTCTATCCAGAAAAGTTTGAGCCATTCCACTCATTTCCAAAGTTGGTTGCATTGTAGCCAGAAGTTTGAGAAGGTTAATGGATGGAGAAAAATAAAAGGCTTTCCGATCGGATAAAGGTAAAGAGTTTGACAATAATCATGTCAAGAGCCTGCTGGCTAACAGGAAGATCAAGCGTTTTACAACCAAATACAAAACGATGTAAGTTTCAATGGGGGAGCATTTCAGCAAGACTTAAAAGTGGAAATTTACCGATAACTGATGGGCAAAGATATTGACAGATACATGGATGTTTTATCCCAGATGGTCTTGCAAGAAAAGGCATTTTTTTATTTGCTCAAAAGGAAATCTTTTGTTAGCAAGAAAAAAAAAATTGTTAGCAAGAAAAAAAATTTCATTCATGCAAAAAATATTCTTTCTTTGACGGGAAAATTTTTTTTCTATTTGTATTAAAGTCTTATATATTATAAAGGGATTTTCGGGCAAAAAAATGCTTATTGCTGCAAAAATTTTATATATTACAAAGGGATTTTCAACCAAAAAAGATTTTTTTATTCGCGTGAAACTCTTTATATCCTAAAGGGATTTTCGCGCAACATTCTTATATATAATCAAAGAATATTTGCGCAAAAAAATTTTTTTGCTTGTGCGAAAATCTTATATATTATCAAGGGATCTTTGTGCAAAGAAAATTCTTTTTTATTTGCGCGAAGTTCTTACGTATATATTATAAAGAGATTTTCGTGCGAAGTTCTTGTATATCATAAAGGGATTTTTGCGCGATAAAACAACTTTTTCTCATTAAACTAGGATTTCTTATACGTTGTAAAGCTTTTTTCATGCGAGCATTCTCATTGGTTGTAAGCATGGGTCATTCGGTGAGAGTTTGACTATAAAAGAAGTATTGTTTTTACACAGAAATCATTCACTCCAGCAACATCATCTGAAGGAACAAGATCTACTACAACATCCGTTACAACTACTAGGAGGATTCCAACAATAAAGTAAGAATTAATAAATAATTATTCCACATAAGTTGAAAAATAGAAGAACACCTTTCAGTTATCATCAATATTTTACCTGATTATTTATTATCCTAAATTAATAGTTTTTTTCTTTTCATTTTTGATCATCATTTCAACAAGAAAATGGCTTCATCTTAAAGATTTAATTGCTGAAGTATATCATGATTGTGTAAAAGATGATATAGCTGTTCCAACAAAGTTGTTCCATCTAGTAAAAATCCATGCAATGATATTCTGCGCCACTCAACATATGTTGAATATGAGTGAACTGTGCAGAAAAATCTCTTTGCATCAGTACAATTGTACTATTACGCCAGCAAGACAATGCAGTAGAATTGTTAAAAGAGAAAATGAATAGCAATTTTGAAACCATGTTAGGCATGATAAATATTGTAGATGTTGATATCGATTTAAAAAAAAATGAAAAGGCCGCTTGGGATAAAAGAGTTGTTCAAAAGGTAACTCAAAGTAAGTGGAATAAAAAATGTTGGTGTATAATCCATCCTCAGGTTGGCAAATACCTAAAGATAAATTGTGAGGTAGAAGCTTCCATGCGTTTGTTTGAGTGGATGGCAAAAAAAATCAATGTATATGTATGATGTTTTTTTTTGTTATGTAATAAAGCTATCTAATAACTATACAACACTTCATTTGTATAAACTCAACCCCGCAATCTGAAACAGGATACGAACCCAAATAGAAACAAACACTGCACAATAAATACTAAGTTAATCATACAATTACAACAATATTAATACACATGATGAACTGGTGAACATAAAAAGGTACTTTCCAGGTTTTCATGGTACCTGGTGCTAACAGAAAGGCACTTGGAACCAGAAGTACCTTATTGTCCTAAAACACTATGACAGAGATTTGCTCTTATTATATATACTACTCGAATTTTAATTAAGCTCAACAAAAAATGTAAGACTCAATAGTTGTATCAGTCTGATGATTATTGGCCTAGTTATAGCTGCTTTTTGTAAATTTCTGTGGACACTTATTTAGACTTCAGACAATGAGTTATGATTGTACTGAACATAAGCAGAATTAATGCTTAAGAGTTTACAAACCAAATAAGTCATTTTAAGCGCAGTGTTTTTGAGTTACATGTATGACCAACACACCATTATTCATTTTTATCGTAACAAAGAGAGTTTTGCATCAGAGTCAGCAAAATAATGCAACAACTAGTCACTCAAAATTAAGCGCTCATAATTATTTGACACACAATAACTAAACAACAACAATAATTACAAGTAATTGGAATATTTAAGTTGGATGAATATTTTGCTTTCCAGGCTATTGCTGTGAAATGACAGAATACATTTTTGAAAACTTATTCATTTGTTTAAACTGATTTTAAAACTTTAGTGTATACTTGAAAGCTTCCTTAGTGCTCAAATAACCTCTGTTTTGCTAAATCTAATAACCAATTTGTACCTGATATGTGGGAACAAAATTTGTTATGTTGCAAAACAGGACTTTAAATGCGTTTTTGATTACTTTCATCAAAAATAAAAAGTTATTGATGGTGTGTGTGGCAGCTAGTAACATTTGATACACTAAAAATGTCTAATATGACCACTATATCAAGTGGAAAAGCCTATCTACCACTCCATGTGATCTCATTTAAAGTTACTTGGGCATAACAGGTAAAAAAGTTGTGGACGCTTTCAAATAAATGTGTGAAAAAAATATCAAAAATTCAAAGGCCAAATTTTAAAACCTAGATCATCCACTTCTTCTAGATACTAGCAACTACTTCGGGGTCCTCGACCCAGACCGATCAAACAGAGTTTTACAAGAGTAACTACGTTATTATATCATTGTTTGGCAACATAATAAAGGTATGGCACAAAAATCCACTAACTTCTACTTTCTCTCGTGTGCAGCAGCTCCTTATATAGGAGAAGGCAGGAAATCTCACTCCGTTATTAGGAGTGAGCCAATGACAGTCAACAATACAGAATATATATGAATATCAATCGATGATACAAAATAAAACAACACAGTAAGCCAATAGGAGGAGCGAATGCATAGCAGAGTGGCTTTGGGGCTGTTTCCGGCTGTTTTTGGTGAGGGTGAAATCTTCCACTCCTTATATGGTGTCTCTGCTTCCTAGCTTCTGCTTCTATCACTTACACTGCTTCGGGATCCAAGCGATGAAGGGATCTCAGCTCTTTAGGCCTCAGGCTACTGTTATCAGCCATCTTTAACGGCCGGCCCGGGGTACTGACCCAGGTGACCCGGGTAGGTCCTTGTGATTAACATGTAGAATACAGGGTCTATACCGACGTTGGCAAACCAGGGATACCCGGTATCCCTTAACCCAGTATAGGAAATATATATTATAGAGGGAAAATCCCGGGTCTGTTGAATATTGTTACCATAGGTAGGAGAGGGGTGCAGGGGAGGGTTCCCAAGGTGGGGGAATGGGTGGGGTGGCTAATATACATGAAAATCCCTCACAACACTTACTATTAAAGCTTGCCTTGATCGAAATCAGGTCATCAGTGTTGAGGTGATCGATGTCCCCTCCCATGCTACTTGAGGAACTGAGCCCTGTGCTTGGTCGAACTGGCATACCTGGACACTGAGACTCAGCAACTTCTATGTTCCCTTTAGCACCATAATCTCCCAGAACTGTATATGCAAATACAATGCAAATGGCACAGTACAACTACATTGTACTTATACTAAGCTGGGGTGTTGTAGTATCCACAGCGGAAAATTGTTCTGTAATCAACATTTTCCAAGCAACATAGTTAAACTTTTCAAGCATTGCATACATTGTCGGATAATTAAGCAAAAGAGTGGAAAAATTAGATTCACTGAATACAAAATATATATTAGGATTTACCTCCTCCACAAGCCTGCACAATGACCAACTTCGGCTTCTTCGACATTGCTGGGAACTTGTGAGATGATAACAAACCAAACACATCATGAAGGTCAATTACCCTTCCATCAGTACCAAAAATGAAGTCATCTTCTCTGCCATGACTCATGATGACAAGCACAAACATACCATGATCTTCTAGCTCTGTTACTTGCGTTACAGATTCAATGACTGCTATCATTTCCTATGAAGTGTTCAAAAAGGTAAATTTTTTAATCTATGCTACAATAGCACCGCCATGTTTTAACTAATCTGAGGTGGGTTCAGGGCACTAATATACAACTTCACGGAAATGAAGCAATGATAACATCGTGGTGCAAAGGTTGTGACAATGGAATGAACCAAGACACACCATGGAGAAGCTAATTGGATGCGACGACCAAAGTACACATCTACAATAACGTGATTGTAGCAATAAACAATAAAATAGTCTATAGCTTTATAATACAAATCTGTTTAGCAATACAAATAAAGATACTGTACAAGATCCACAAAACTTCTGTCTGTAATGCATCACAAGACCTCCTTTAATAGGAGGCAAGGAGGAATTTTCACCCTCTTATTAGGGGTCAGCCAATGACAGACAACAATACAGAATATACACAAATGGCAATAAATAACACAGAATACATGAATAAAACAATCCAATCAAAGGGTGGACACATGGTAAAATATCACTAGGCTGTTTTTCCCGCTCTTTCTAGGGTCTGGAAACTTTCCACTCCATATAAGGGCCTTTACTTCCTTAGTCTGTGTTCCTAGGCTTCCTAATTTTAGTCTTTGACTTCATGAGGTGGGCAACCAATCCTCCAGGTCCCAGGCTATCTGAATCAGCTATTTTTTGGGCTGACTTGGGTTAGCTGACTCCGGGCAACTCAGGGTTTGGGTTTGCTGGTATCCAAATTTCGGGTGAATTTGAGTAGATACGAGAAGGGGGGGCTCAGGGGTTATTTTGCACCTTAGTTGCTGATAGGGCAAGGAGTGTAGGGGGGTTGAAGGGTGGGACGGGAGTGGATGGGGGCTTGACTTGATTATCTATCATGCAAATCTCCGGCAATACTATATAGTACAATCTGCTGTAGCGCAGTGCAATGATCTGCACAAAAGCTCTGCATTTTATAGGCAGAGTTACAGGAAGTGACAGGAAGTGTTTAGCCTAATTTTCCAAATACTTCAATCACACATAAGAATAATATGAATACACCAATAAAATGATACATAAAAATAGTAACCAATGTATTGTGAGTAAATGAGTTAAAGGTAGCTGGTGCCCAGAAGTGAGGGGCAAAGTCTATAGGCTTTTTAGCCAGTAATAGTTAGGTATCTCTCTCTCCATGGGTTCTTGGTCTTTCTTGGCCTTGGATCTTACTCTCTCAATATTTGAGGAGAGTAAGCTCCTGGATACTGGTCATAGAAAAGCTTTTCATCTCTCAGGCTATGTCATCCATCTTGCAGCTGGCCCGGGATGGCTACCCAGGGCCGGGGTAGAAGATACCCTGTGCAGGTAGAGTGTGATAATGGTTCCTATTGCATGTAATTTAGCAACTAGGTTACCCGCAATTAATTCCGGGTTTTGTTAATTGCTTTCTTAAGCTTGCCTGACCTCTACAGACTATCAGGGGGACCTTTGAGAAGTAGTGGTCACAGTTGGTGACCAGTAAAATCCACAACAATATTCCAATAAGTAGTTTGTACGATTTTAATTAGGTTTTCAATTTATAACAACTGTCTAAACATCTTAATTATTATTACCTGTTTTTAATCTTTTTTTTGAAAGATAGCCGGTATTTCAGGTTTAATTATTATTGTTGTTATGGAAAAAAAACAACATTGGAAATACAATTTCGGCAATGGTGTTTTTCCATCCAATATTATTGTAAACTTATACCAATGTCATTGTGTAATTAATTTTTCACCTGAGAATTTTTTATTTTGATCATAAACATTATCACGTGAACGCCGGTGTATATATAATAGTGAGATTACTAAACATGAAAAATTTCTGACTTCAGAAAAACAGCTCTAAAAAATTTAAAGTTAGTTCCAATATCATTTTTTGCTATCAAAAAAGTTTCCGCGCAAAGGCAATATTTAGGAGGCTCTATACAAACGAGCCAAAATTTCGAAAACTCGCAATTGCGTCTTGGTGAGTGCTGTTTATGTCTATAGGAATCGTCTTCCTGGTGAGAGGGCAACTCCAGATAATTTTTCTGAACACATATTACCTTCAAAAAGTTTAAATTAAATGAAACCCTCTTCAAATTAGGCGTCCCAGGCCCATTAAAGTCACTGGTTGACTTACAAAAGCTTTCACATTTAAAAGGGGCAAAATTTAAATGTATGATATGTATAAAATAAGTTTCTTACCAGGGCAGTTTGATTCAGTTTGATTTTCACTTCAAAGTCCAATACTCTCAACAATGTTTCCATATTTCGTAGATCAATCAAGGACCCTGCTCTACTTTTCAGCTTACTGCCTGTATGGAAATCCATGTTGTTGATCAACAGGGCCATACCTCTTGGTGACGTCATTTTGTACACCTGCAAACGATTGCTAATTTCCTGAATGAGCATCATCAAATATCAAACTATCCCATTACTTATCGGTAACCATATGGCTGATTGCTGTGAACCGCCGCATTACATAATAATTTTAGTCTGTCAGAAAAAGTTCAGCTGCCATCTGATATAAAAGAATTAGACTTGATATTCGCATGCACACATATTTAGCCGAAAGAAATTATATTATTTTAGGTGTTAAAATGCAATCAAAACTGATGCACTGGTTTTTATTATTATAAATAGTTCATGACAAAAGAAATTGGTGTGAAAACTTGGTGGGTACTACAGTGAGAAAACCTCTTTTCTCTGCCCAGCCACACTTCAGTGTCACTAGCCCAGGTATTTTCTGAAAAAAGCTAGAGACCTGGGTAGCCAATATGAATATGTAACTGTATTTAGTAAAGGCGGTCACAGATAGCTTCTGAAATAATGCACTAAATGTGATATTGTGGGGGGAATTTGGGAGTTGCTACCCCCTGTCACAAGTTGTAGCAGTTGTGTACCCTTACTTGGAGACTGGGCAAGCCTAGACAAAAACAGAGCATAGTAGTTAGCAGAGACTGCAGCTAAAAGAAAGCAAAGACTCCGCCCACTGAATGCCTCAATTGACTCGATTGGACAATAGACAATTCTAGCAATTACATTGGCTAATTACACACACGCTTGAATGATCATGTTATAATGTATTGAGATACCTTTTATTATAAATTGTGATGTTGGAGCCAGAGAGCTCAGAAATATATAACCCTTATACTTGCAAACACCTCTCTATTTACTTGGATTACTCTGGAGTTGCAGTAGTCTCTGGCAGGCTTGTATACCTGTCAGGACCATTGGAGGCAGATTCTACCCTGTTATGCCAGTGTTGGCTGGGTAGCTAGGGAATTGCACAGAGCTTGCAAGGCAGGAGTTAAGTCCTTGCACAGCCAGTAGTAGTTGTGTCCAGTAGTGGACGGTGAAATCCATTACAATATTGTGGAGGATTTTGATGGAGCATCGTAAAGTACAGGGTGAATACACTGGTGAAAGCACTTTGTACAAGAATGTGAATTTCCTATTATCCAACATTGATAGGAAGATTACCATAAAGTGGGTCTCAGGTTGGGAGCAAGGCGGGTCACCTAAAGGAGGGAGCAGATAAGCATATTTGAAACCAAACAGTGAAATTAGTGAGCATTTTAGATAGAAAGCATATCTCCGGCCATTTTCCACATATCAGTGACATAGTTGAGATGAACATTCTATTGAAGTTTTGGTAGGAGAGAGTGGATGCAAAATCCGTGGTAAGGTTGGATGTTACGCACGGGTGCAGCTTGAGAGAAGAATTTATTGTATAGACATAGCCAAAAAGGCAGCCGCTATGGATAGAAAAATTTCTTAAAAGAAGTGTTGGTTACATCAGTCTGATGCAGTTAGTTGCTTCAGTCAGGGGCAGAGACGAGGCTTAGAGTGCAGAGCTTGGACCACTACATGTATAGCTCACTAAATTGATTCACTCTGCAACAATAGTTACAGAATTTTCTCTAACGTTAAGCTAATAGACTATCATTTTCGACTCTTGTTATTTGCCCCTTTTTTATGTTAAATTTAGATTTTTTCTGTATTCTTGCAATTAGAAGACATGCTGACTAACAAACTTTGCTCGGTTGTCACTGCTAATTAGATCAAGGAAACTTATGAACCAACAATTGTATTGCCGGTTATGTATTTAAAATCAACTCTTTAAAGACACTGAAAATTGCAAAGTTACCCACTATTTAGAAAAAATTCCTCAGCAATTTTCCATGTACTTTTTGAACTACATATTACCAAGATTACCTTATCAGTGTTATGAAACAATTTCTTCACAGCTTCATGCCTGGTTGATTCCAAGGCAGCAGTAGGATCATTTAGCGTCTCAGAGATTGTGGTGAAAGAAGTTTCCAAATAGTTTGCATTGATATCAGTTTGTGCCAGAGATAAAGATGACTTTCTTGCTCCTACAGGAACAGAATTTAAAAACCAACACTCAAATACAAGTTCTGCTTGACATCATTAACCACGAATGTTAGCATAAGCATGACCGTGTTGCAAAAATTTAGTAAACTAACCAGTCATCATACCAGATGAACGCTGTTTCCGGTAATTCTTCTGCTTTTCTCTAGCTGCATCAACATATTTTTGCAGCTTTTCTTTGTCACCAGGTGGCAGAGAATCGCCTAACACAAATGAAAAAAAATTAAATACGGTGTATGAACCAGTTTAATAACTTTGGGCAAAAAAACTCAGGTATTGTTGTTTAGTTATCAGAGATTTAACAATGACTTTATCACTGCCAAAAATACTTACATGGAAACCGGAATGCAGAGAATACTCTGTCTGTTCCACATTTTACCATCTTCATTTTTGTGATTGCGTTGCAGCTTGACGTTGATGATAAACTTTGTGAGTGTTTAGCCCTTCTAGCTTCTGAAAAATCTTCACTCTCGGTCACATTAGAAAAGGCTACCCAAGATGGGTTAATAACCTTACGAGGATGTGGAACATTGTTCAACTTGCAGTGAGAACAGTAAAAGACACATTCCAAACGTGCCTCTCTCCATGAAACAAACAGATGAGCTACTGTCGTATTTACTATGTTGATTAGTTGCTGCCATGATTGTTCGATATTTCCGATGGGAGAAAAAACTTGGATTGCCACTCTGTCTGCTTTCCTATCATGAGTCAACCAAACTGTCGACTCATCTACATCAACTTTCGCTCCATTTTTTAGCACGCACAAATCATCCATTTCACTTGGAAACAATCTAAGAAGGCCCACGGTCATTTCATGATAAACATACTGTGGGATTGAAAGACCGCTAAATACAAGATCAACATGAAGCTCAAATTCAAACTCTGTGTCGGGAAAATTTGAGAAGTAGCCTACAGCAAAGTGGGGGACAATGTATGCTAACTCATTGTTACATTGCACTGTGCCAAAGATAAGGCGGAATGCAGTGAGCAGCGAAAAAGACAAGACTAGCTCATCATCTGTTGTGAATGACGATTCCGAGCGTATCAAGTAAGAGAGGAGGAGGCGACTAATGATCCCTGTTTCTTTGAAATGTTCAACAGACAGTTGAAATTTTTCTCTGTGAAAGTCTTGCGATTCAATTTGGCAATCGCAAAATTGTTGAAGCCTTTTTTCCCATTTTTTTGTATCATTGTGGTCTAGTAGCACGTTAAGTAGCTCACTGATGGCTGATATCTTGTTGAACACAAACTGTTTGAGAGAGTTTTCTTGCTTGTACCACAGTAGTTTGCCAGTGAAATGCAAGTATGTCAAGACTATCTCTAACTGTTCCTTGTCAACTTCATGAAACTGAGTTAAATGTGAGAGCAAGTCTCCAAATCGTGTAAACTTTGAGGGTAACAAATTGATGCTTTCTTCAATTTCTTCCCAGACTTTCGGCACTGTTAAGCTATAACACTTACAGCTTTCTAGCAGGTGGCGTTTCAGGCTGGTAAACAATTCATGGTCATATTTTTCACTGACTTCAAAAATGCTTTGTTCATGGAATAATTCAGGACTGCTTGAAAAATGTCGTATTTGACTAAAATCTTTGCGGCTGAGTCGATTTTCTTCTAACAGAATTGTGTCACGAACGCTATTAGAACTAGTTAAAAATTGATTTCGGAACTTCCTGTATTCATCTTGAGAGAACTTGTCCTTGTGTGTGATGACAAGTTTTGGTGCCGGTAGGTTGGGTTGAGCTAGATACAAATGAGCCATCCAGTCGAAGTACAGTCTTCTCACTGCCTCACGATCTCCCATTTCCTCAGACATCTCTTTGTACATCTCCATGTTCACTACTATGACTGGTACACAGTTCGATCTAAGGGTCAGCCCATAAGCCAGGTGATAGATCTCTTGTCCACCGAAGTCAATGAATCGTAACTTTGTATTTTCTATTTCTACTTCTTCAAAGTTAAATACCTTGGTGGATACATCTCCTCTTGTTCCCTGGGAGTCTGTAAGAACTCTTGCATTCTGCTGCAATGTCTTGATAAGACTTGTTTTACCAGCCTTTGATTGGCCAATGACACTGACAGTGGCTGCTGGTAGACTCCTACCTTCTCCTTTTGCTAAATCAATATAATACTGTTTGATGGCATGAAACCCTTGTCTGGTAACATTGGGAGGTGGGTTGTTGAGTGACAGGCATCCGAAGAGTTCCAGTTCATCTAAGTTTGGTAAGCGAAGTAGCTGCTGATCAAGTGATTCCAGCTCCTCATTCTTTCGCAATGATAAATGCTGCAAGTTCAGTAGCTTGAAAACTCCGGATGGAAGGCTTTCAAAGTTGTTTGCATCTAAGTTGAGAGACTTCAGTTCCACCAACTCACCAAATCTGAGACACACTAACTTTGTTAGATGGGGCAGTTGATAAATTTAGCAGAATAAAAATGTTTGACAAATAAAGCGAAGTGTGAATGGCAAATTTGAAACACATGAAAGTGCTCTATGCTTAAGAATAATTCAACACAAAGCTCAATGGGTACTTTGGCTAAGGTAATGTGAAGTCAGGATTGCGACAGATGAGTGAATTCTCCTTGTGCCGCTGATTAAAATTTGCGATATCTCGGCACTGTGCTTTAAAAAAGAAAAATTGTATGTGATAGTCGTAAACAACACTGATTTAAAAACTAGGAGTTGTTTTCTCTAGGCTCAGCTATTGCAAATAAAAACAGAGTGTTTTATGGTAATCAACATTTTCATTTTTGATGACGCAACAAAAGACCAACAGTTATGATGCAAGCAACCATCGTTGATGTAAGACTATCGCAGTAGAGAGGTTTTGGTGTCCGAGCTTTACCAAAAACAATGAATAAGCACTCCTGAAAGGAGTGCCCACCTTCCTACGAACTACGGAGGAGGGCTGATGTTACTCAAGATAGAATCCAAGGCAGATGTTTGTGCATTAGGAAGGCAGTGTATGGGTTCAACAATAGATATAAGTATATTTATTTATACAAAAACTCGGGTTCAGAATTGATAGCACTGGTGTACAGGTCTCTGTAATCAGCAGGTTCACATTAGTTTCAAACAAGACATCTGCCCAATGATCGCAAATATACAGTATATTTATAGATTAACGTATACAAAAGAAGTGTTTAAGTAAGCCAGCCAATTGTTACATAATCTCTTCTGAAGAGGCAGCTTGCATTAATCATATCCCTGTCAATCACTTTCCTTCCTAAGGTTTTACTAGCTACTCATTTAGTCCGTAAGTTCAAAGGGTCAGGTTGTAATGACATGGATACCATCAGTACATTGCTTCCCTCAGGAGAATGCCCAATCAAATCTTGTCTGTTGGTGGTAGGACCATGCATATTCATCGCCATAGAAATTGATCTGATTTATGACGTCAAGTATATGTGTGCATCAGCACCAAGATATACTAGCGATGCAAAGAGTAATTATTCAATAGTTTGAATTCTTTTAAGAGAAATAAATGTTTTATCATATTAATGAACATTATTTCATTATTAATATTTTTTTAATTTTAGCCTAAAAAGCATGATAGTTGTAAAAGGAGACAACTTGATAAATTAACTTTGCTACATGATTTGCTAGATTTGAGTTAACAAAAACTGCTCCCAGCTTTGAAAACACTTAAAAATTAGCAGAGTTCCTTGCGTTAACTGAGCCAAAAGTGCCAGCCAGACGACTCCTGTAACTTTGCATTAACATTCATCAAGTAACTGAGACTATGCAAGAACATTAAAAAAATTGACTTTGAAACAGCGTTGTAAAATTTTCTGTGCAAAATTTTTGAGATTTATCATCACAGTTATTATAGATATATGGGCCCAAAATATTGTAGATTGATACCATTTGAGCAAACCATAAAAAAATAAAATAGGATATAAAGCAATTTTGAATCGTATGGTTTTAAGGTGAACAACTATTAAAAACTCCACACTGGCTGCAAAATTTTAGGAGCTTGTACAACAATTTTATTTGGTGCCTGCTCACAATATAAAATGATAGTTTATTTAAGCCATTGTACGTAAATATTGATGGAATTTTAGATTTGGCTGATTTTTACACCATCCATAGAACTCAACGTAATGATTATACATGCAAAGAAATTTTTCTGTAAAAGCAGCCATTCTCAAGATACAGCTGTTCAAAAATGATTTTAATACTTTGTGTGATGTCATAGCTGTTACATCACAGGGATTTCGTTTTGCCATTTCTTCATTAGCATTCAATGAAGGGATTGCAGCAAGTAGCTTCTAATTTGCTGGCAAAGCTAATTATAAAGTATTGTAGAGGACCGACGCCATCTTCCCCCAAATAACTCTATGATACGTGTACGAACATTACACTTACATTGTTCTATGTGTTACATATTCCGTTCTATTCTACCTGTCTTGTTCTATGCCCGCGCTTTAGGGCAAATCAGTCTATGTCTTGTCAAGTAATTATTCTTTTACCATTATAAATTATATGTTCACCATGTGCGTCCAGTCATGCAATCAGTTAAGGACCACCTCTTGTATTTTACTGGCACACGCTGGCCAATCATTTGTGCCAGGTGTGGCCTCTTTTGTATTACCTTTTGCCATTATGTAATCATGTACATAAATACCGATGTAATTGTGAATAAAGTCAGAGTCAGCTTGCACACTCTCAGAAGTTTCTTTGTACAATCAAATAACTTCACTGCGCACCATTACTCGAGTAGTAATACATAGGCAGATCAGTCTGAACCTCTGCTGGCCGAACTTAGCTTTGACTAACTTCGCCTTCAATGTTCGACCTCTGCACAGCACTACAAAAAGACAGCCGAACCTCTGCTGGCCGAACCTAGTTCCACTAGTTCGCCCTTCAAAGTTCGAACACATTGCACACACAGAACAACAGCTAACGCAACCGGCAGCTCACTAGTTACTGAGATGGTCGACCACCATTCTCCAGTATACTAAGTCGACCTGTGGAAGGGTTGTATTGCTAACATACAAGACACAGTTGCCATTACAAGTTCGGGAGGTTGTGCAGGTAGGCCGAGCTACCACTCACACCCCCACAGTGAAATCCTGCACATTGGTGGCAGCAGTGGGATTGACAGACACCCACAAGAAGCAACTCCCAGAGGAAGAATGGCGACCAGGAGACGAGCACTAAGCACTGACAGGGATCCCTCCAGCCTGCAGATGATGGGAACGCTCACCGACATCTTGGACCGTATGACAGTAGCCACAGCCAGAGATAAGTTTAGAGTACCACAGTACGATGGTACGGGAGATGTGGACTACTTTCTACAGCGGTTCCAAGAGGTGACCAGAGCCAACCATTGGCCGGCCGAGGAAGCAGTCATCCACCTACGCCAAGCCTTAACAGGCAAGGCCGAACAGTGCGGCCGAGGGGAGACTACAGAAGAGGTAGCACGAACGCTACGAGCGACCTTTGGAATGACTCGTTCGGAAGCCCAAGCAAAACTGCTAAGCTACCGACGAAACCCCAGAGAAAGTCTCAGAGACCATGCACGCACGGTCGAGCACCTCGTTACGGCAGCCCACAGCACCCTGCCGCGACAAAATAGGGATGAGCTGGTAATGCAGACATTCCACAGCACTCTAGGGCACACGTACTTGCAGCGCCACTTGTTGGCAGTACGCCCTCAGAACCTAGAAGAAGCCATCCTGGCAGGAAACGAGTTCCTGCAGGTGCCTCACCAACCGTTGGGAGGACCACACATCAGGACAGTGGAGACCGACCCCCTAGAGGAGGAGATGACTCCACCAAGAGAGACGGCTCGACACCAAGAGGTGCAAGACCCATTGGCACAGCTACTCAAGACTATAGAAGGATTGAGCAAAGAGGTTGCCAGCCTAAAGATGGAGAAGAAGCCTGAGCCACCCAAGAGATGTTGGGGATGCCAACAGACAGGCCACACCCGGAAGGCGTGTAGAACCGTCCCCTGGCCTAGCCGTCAGGGAAACGACTACCGCCCGCAGCAGTAGGGAGACCCGCTGGCTGCACACGGGCAACGGCACACCAGAAGGAAAGGGCACAGGTGCCCTCCAGTGGACCGGCGACAGTGCGTCGAGCGACTCCTCCCCTGGACCTCCTGACCAGTCCCCCTATCGCCCTACACAACCGTTTTGCCAGCCTGTCGGCACTCGACAGCTCAGTGGCGGAAGAAACGGACGGCGACGGGACTCCAGAGCAGCAGGAACCAAGGCCCAGGAGGAAGGACAAGCAAACACAAACGCCCCCACTGACGGAGGAATTCATTCCTAAGCCTGTGACACTCCAGAGCAATCAGATCGAACGACCCTATCGTTCGAGTTACTACCTACCTGGAAGGGTAGAAGGAGAGGCGGTAACGCACCTCATAGACACAGGCTGCAACACTAATCTGTTGTCCAAGCGAGTCTTTGATCGGTTACCGAACCATGTACAACGCAATCTGCAGCACTATGATTCCCATGGGATCATGGCCGACGGTACCAGGCTTCCATTCTACGGCTTGCTCTCACTGAAGGGGAGGATACGACACGTCAAGTTTGAAGAGACCTTCGTGGTCAGTCAAGTCAACGAGGACGTTATCCTAGGGATGCCCTTCCTGACAAGCCAAGGATGCCAGATGGGATTCGACCGTCCAGTGCTGGTGATACAAGGAAAGGAGCTGGCCTGTACCGACCGCCACGGGAGAAATCTCGTGTCCAAGGTGCAGGTCCGACAGGACACCCAGCTTCCACCACAGACAGAAGTGACCATTCCATGTCACTTGAGCTCCAGGGATACGTTCCCTCAGGGAGTGATTGAAAGTATCCAGGGTGGGATACCCATCGCCACCAGCGTCAACAAGCCTGACGCACAGGGACACGTACTGGTTAGATGTCTGAACCCGACGCAGGACACCCTAAGGCTACCCGCAGGAGAGGTTATTGGTACCTTTACGGGAGTGGAAGAGGGTGGCGTCCAAGAGCTGACAAGACCAGACGGACAACAGAGGAGCAAGACGAGAGGAAGAGAGTTGCCCTCCCATCTGCACGACCTCTTCCAGCAAGCAAAGAAAGGGTGCCAGGACCCATGGCAGGAACAGCAAGTGAAGGAGTTGCTGGTTGAATACCAGACGGTATTCAGTAGCCATAGCGGAGACCTGGGTAGGACCACCCTAGCAGAGCATTCAATCCCCACAGTGGAAGGGGCCCGACCTATCCGATGTCCACCACACCGGTTGGGGCCAGAGAAGGAGGCGGAAGCAGAACGCCAAATTAAGGACCTTTTGGAAAAGGATCTAATCGAGCCGGCCGACGGAGCTTGGAGCTCCCCAGTGGTACTGGTAAGGAAGAAGGACGATACATGGAGGTTCTGCGTGGACTACCGGAGGCTGAACGATATAACTAAACAGGACGCCTACCCCATCCCCAGAATCGACGAATCACTGGATGCTCTAGCCGGGAGCAAGTACTTCACTACGCTGGACCTCACTAGTGGGTACTGGCAGGTTCCCCTGGATCAGGACGCCAGTGACAAGTCAGCCTTCACCACAAGAAGCGGACTATGGAAATGGAAGGTGCTGCCCTTCGGGTTGACGTCAGCCCCCGCCACCTTTCAACGGCTCATGGAAAAGGTCCTCAAGGGTCTTCACTGGAAGACGTTGCTCTTGTACTTGGATGATGTGATCATCATCGCACCCGACTTCCAGACACACTTGCAGAGGCTTGGAGAAGTGCTGGGACGACTCCACCAGGCAAACCTGAAGGTAAAACCCTCCAAATGCGAACTGCTACAGAAAGAGGTCAAGTACCTCGGACACATAGTAAGCGAAAAAGGGGTAGCTACCGACCCAGGAAAGGTGGAAGCGGTTAAGAGATGGGAAGCACCCACGGACGTAAAGGGGCTGCAGGCATTCTTAGGAACAGCCGGATACTACCGCCAGTACCTTCCTGACTACGCCACTATTGCAAAACCTCTCACCGTGATGACCGGCAAGGAGACACCATGGAAGTGGGGGCAGGTGGAGCAGGCAGCCTTTGACCAACTCAAAGACCGACTCATCCGCGCCCCGGTACTCGGGTACCCCGACCCCAGTTTACCATACATACTGGACACTGATGCCAGTGCAGTAGGAGTCGGCGCTGTGCTCTCACAAGTGCAGGAAGGCAAAGAACGCGTCATTGCCTACTTCAGCAAGACGCTAGCGCCAGCAGAGAGGAACTACTGCGTCACCCGGAAGGAGTTGGTTGCTGTCATCAAGGCAGTAAAACATTTCCGCCCCTACCTCTATGGACGGGAATTCAAGCTCCGGACGGACCACGCCTCCCTCCGCTGGTTGTGCAGACGGAAGGAGCCATCGAACCAGATAGCTCGATGGCTGGAGATCTTGGCTGAGTTCCGGTATAAGCTCGAGCACAGAGCAGGCACTCACCATGGCAACGCTGATGGACTCAGCCGACAAGGACCCTGTGCGGACTGCAGGCAGTGCGGCTCCATCGAGCAGAGAGATGGGGGACCTTCCCATGAAGAACTACAGCAAGAAGCTGAACAGAGACCTCAGGTGGAGGTGGGAGACAACCTCAACGCATCGAACCCGGCACATTCCCCTCAGAGTTCGACTCAGGAGCAGTCGAAAGGACGGAATGCGGTAGGCCGGACTTACGCCGAGCCGAGACGGCCGGGAGACATGTTGAAGAGGGAGTCTGCAGCAAGAGAGGAGAAAGAGGAGCGGGTTAACCTCACTGTGACAAACCCGGTACATTCCGCCCAAACCTTAGCTCAAGAGCAAAGGGACGGGCAGGATGCGGTAGGCCGGATTTATGCCGAGCTGAGACGGCCGGGGAGCGTCACAGAGAGAGAGTTAGCTGAAGGGAGTGTCGAGCTGAGGACACTCTACGAACGAAGAGACGCAATGAAGATTCGTCCAGACGGGGTACTGACCATCACGCTCCACCATCCTTCCAGGCCGAAGCACTGTGTAGTCTGCCCACCCAGCAGGAGGACGCAAGTCGTCTGGGAAACGCACAGGCTGATCCACGCTGGAGTGCACCGAACCAGGCAGCGCATCCTACTCGATTGGTACTGGCCGGGCATTTCCCCCCTGGTCAGGAGACTGATAAAGGATTGCGAGGTGTGCCAGGTAGCCAAGAACGGAAGGAAAGCCGAAAACCCCCACAGACAGCGGATGTATGCCGGTCGACCGTTCCAGAAGCTGGCAGTCGACTTAGTCGGTCCTCTACCTCTAACTAAGAGAAAGAACCGCTGGGTACTGGTCCTCACCGACCACTTTACCCGCTGGCAGGACGCCATAGCACTGCCCGATGCCACAGCACCCACGGTCGCCGTAGCCTTGGATGAGCGAGTCTTCGCTTACTGGGGTCTACCCGAGCAACTACACTCCGACCAGGGAGCGCAGTTCGAGTCAGTGTTACTCGAAGAACTATGCAGTCTATGGGGAATCAAGAAGACGCGGACCACCCCCTACCACCCGCAAGGGAACGGTATGGTGGAACGCCAGAACAGGACATTGGGAGATGCACTTCGTACGCTGATACTGACAAAAGGGCAAGACGAGTGGGACAGTCTACTGCCGCAGATCATGCGGGCATGTCGCAGCACCCCCCACTCGGCAACAGGGGAGACACCCAATATGCTAGTGATGGGACGGGAGGTCCGCCTTCCAGACCAACTAACGGGCACGCCTCCTTCCTTGGACCCTCGCAATGTCATGGAACACACAGCAGAAGTGCAGGAGAATCTCCAGAAGGCACATGACTATCTGAGACGCCAACAGCAGGAAATTAGAAGTCAAGACGATGAGGAGCCCGCCGTGTTCCAGAAAGGAGACCTCGTCGTACTGGAAAACAAACGGAGAGTAAAGGGGAGCAATCCGAAGCTGCAGCCACGCTTCGTCGGCCCCTACCAGGTACTGGAGGCCTTCCCAAACCACACGTATAAGGTGGAAAAGAATGGACAGTGGTCCATCCAGAATGGGATGAGGCTACGACACTACAGGACATGCCAGGAACCAGTCGGCCGAGCGCCCCCGTGTCGGGAGCCCGCCCTCCAACCAAACATGAAAGGGGCCAGGAGAGGACGACCCCCCAAGGCACGTCCGGCCCCCGCTGAGAACCTAGAGCTCTTACCTCTACCACTGCCTGAACCAGGCACCTTACCATTGCCGTTACCGTCACCCCCACCAGAAAGGCCACCGCCGGCCAGGGAACCCCCTGGTCCGTTGCCTCTCCAGGAAACTGGAAACCTTCCTCTCCCACAGGGGACGCAACCCCCTCCAGAGAGGCCGCCCTCGCCAGCACCTGCGGCACAACCGGGTCCAACCAAGAGACCTGAAACACTAAGTCACAGCAAGGTCAAAGTAGAGGAAAGAAGTATAGAAGAAGAAGACACGCCCCCTCCGGAGGCCATCCAAAAGGCACCCAGCCCACCAAGGCCCCCAGCCCTCAATGAAGAGGACTGGCCGCCCCTACAACCCAGCCGGCTGCCCACCTCACCCTTGAGTCGACCGCAAAGAGAAAGACAGAGGCCATCAAAGCTGAATGACTATCATTGTTACACAGCAAGGGGGGGGCCCCACCTACTTGACGAACCGTCTACTGGAATAGACAGTAGAACTGTTAACCCACAACTGACATCAAGTATCACCCTGCAGGAGCAGATAGCAGAAAACCCGGTCGAAATCGGGTGGACAGAAGTTAAACGAAAGAGAAATAAAAGAAAAAACGAAGAAAGAGAGACGAGTTGTCACAAAAAGGGCCGAGCGAGAAATGAGGAGCAGGAGGAAACAACTCCCCAACAACGAAAACTCGCCGCCGAAAAAATTAAACAGCAAGAGAACGCAACCCCAAATTACCATGAATTAACGCCCAGCAAAGAAACCGCCATTCCACGTCATCCCAACGGAACCACGTGGGGGGCGGCACTAGAGGAACACGTGTTGGCAATTGCCAATCAAAATAAAGAGAGAGGCAGGAGCCGCCAACGCTCAGTTCGCAGCCAGCAGAGGAGGAATTCACTACCCAATAGAAGCGTAGGCCAACTGGATTCTCCACAACAGCAGTTACAACAAGCAATGGCAAGAGTAGTAGAACACATCAAAGAAAGAATCGACATTACGTCGACAACAGGTGAGGCAGTACCGAACATCACAATCGAGTCACTCACTAGAGCATTAGATAATCAGCATCTCCGACCTACTGTAACTATTCCTCGTAAAGAGGATATGACGAAGAAAAGAATTCTTTCACCCACTGTCAACATAAGACGTATTGATGTTGCAGACGAGATCGACAAGCCAACACTTCCACCTAAGTCAGGAGCAGAGAGAGAGATATGGCTGAGCGGTGACACCATGAAGCAGATAAAAGAAATGGCTGTACCAGTGGAAGGCAGCGAAGAATGGAGGTGCCAACGATGCAACTACCAGGGAGCCAGGAAAAGAGTGATATACCACGTACGTCAGCATCTGACATTCTTTTACTGCAAGTGCGGGAAACGGAGTGCATCACGCGATGTCATACTAAAACACATCAGAGTACAAGGAGGCACCCCAGAGCATGGTGGCAAACATAAACCGCTATATGAGGTCGATGAGGCAAGATACGAGGAGTTTTGCCGAACAATGAAGTGGACAACACCGCCACCATTTGGGGTACCGACACCCATTATCGAGGCAGAGAGAAAGAAGGACAAAGAAGAGAAGAAAACTCCCATCCAGAAGCGACTAGGGAGACCGACCGAGTTGTCACCACCACGCAAACGTAAGAGGACAACTCCCCCCCACAGGTCGGTGACACCACCTAGGGAGAGACAACCGCCAACCCACTACAACTGGCGAACCGACCGTGAACGGTCAGCAGAAGAGGAGAGACACCGCCGACGTAGAGAACACAGGCATAGGATGGAGGCACTGGACAGAGAGCTGCACGCCATAACTCATGAGGCATGCCAGCTCTTACTGAAAGCAGAAGAAATAAAAAAGGAACTTACCCGCCCATACAGAGACTAGTACATACCGACCGATGCCGTCGACACGTTCTTATTGGCCACCATCGCCAATGGAGGGGAGTATGTAGAGGACCGACGCCATCTTCCCCCAAATAACTCTATGATACGTGTACGAACATTACACTTACATTGTTCTATGTGTTACATATTCCGTTCTATTCTACCTGTCTTGTTCTATGCCCGCGCTTTAGGGCAAATCAGTCTATGTCTTGTCAAGTAATTATTCTTTTACCATTATAAATTATATGTTCACCATGTGCGTCCAGTCATGCAATCAGTTAAGGACCACCTCTTGTATTTTACTGGCACACGCTGGCCAATCATTTGTGCCAGGTGTGGCCTCTTTTGTATTACCTTTTGCCATTATGTAATCATGTACATAAATACCGATGTAATTGTGAATAAAGTCAGAGTCAGCTTGCACACTCTCAGAAGTTTCTTTGTACAATCAAATAACTTCACTGCGCACCATTACTCGAGTAGTAATACATAGGCAGATCAGTCTGAACCTCTGCTGGCCGAACTTAGCTTTGACTAACTTCGCCTTCAATGTTCGACCTCTGCACAGCACTACAAAAAGACAGCCGAACCTCTGCTGGCCGAACCTAGTTCCACTAGTTCGCCCTTCAAAGTTCGAACACATTGCACACACAGAACAACAGCTAACGCAACCGGCAGCTCACTAGTTACTGAGATGGTCGACCACCATTCTCCAGTATACTAAGTCGACCTGTGGAAGGGTTGTATTGCTAACATACAAGACACAGTTGCCATTACAAGTTCGGGAGGTTGTGCAGGTAGGCCGAGCTACCACTCACACCCCCACAGTGAAATCCTGCACAGTATTGCCATATAATAATTTGAAGTTCCTAGCTAGCTTTTCAATTAAAAGTCAAAGGTACCCCATATTTATTTACAAGAATAAACATATAGCTCAAAAACCTGCTTTTAAGTGATGACTATACATGTGATGTATGCTTAGCTAGTCAATCAATGATTTTCATTGTCAAATCAAAATGAATGCTCAGTGTGCACAACACCTGATTGGTGTCATGTAGTACAAGGCGCTTTCACTCATCATGCCAATCACTCGTAAATAAAACAATTTTTTGAGCTAATAGTAGTAAGATAGGAGCAAAGATCTGTCATGGAGTCTAAGGATAAAGTTATCCTGGTTCCAAGTGGACTTTTAGTTGTACTTGGTTACCATGAGGTACCTTTTTTGTGAACCAGGTGTTATAAATTTGAATGTTTGCTAAATATTTATTGTGGAGGGTTTGTTTATATTGGGGGGTTTGTGTTGTGTTTGATCGTTAGAATATCAATGTATAGTTATTTATATAGTTTTTTTTACAGAGTATCATATAATTAGAAAGTGCTGTAGTATTGTATAGTTTTATTATATAGGACAAAATATTACAAGTTTGTAGTACGCTTTGTTATATTTTATTTGTCTAAATCCTCGTACACACTAGAACGATTTGGTGGCCAAAAATTATTGCCACTTGAGCACTGCTCAAAATCACTGACAATTTTTAGCAGATTATCAAGGAAACTACAAAACAAAATCAGTGAAGAAGTAGCTTTTGGTCACAAATAATGACCATAAAATAGTTAAAAATCATCAGATCTCCCAGCAATAACCAAATAATAATAATTATTATTATTATTATTTATTAAAACTCACCAAGACAGTTTATTAAGTAGTACCATTCTTATTTCAACATGGTTGATCACTCATTGATAAGCATAGGTTAAAATAATTTATAAGTAATTTTAAGTAATTAATATATATATTAGGAAAACCTGAAAAAAAATAAAGAAATATTCTGTTCAGAACAACAGACATAACAAATAATTAATATTGACGCAGCAAGTGCATTTACTAATAACAACCATAGACATGGTGAATAATTGTGAAATAACAGACAGCAATGTGATTAGTAATGCTATGCCAATGCTAAAAAACAAAATTTGTCTATCTCTCTCACCAAAGAGCAAATTCTTTTTCGGCCGAAATTATTTTCTAGTGTGTATGCAACCATCGGCCAAAAAAGAGCACAACTCCAGCATGAACAATTTTGAAGAAAAAATAGTTCTAGTGCGTACGCAGCTTAATAGGTAAAATACAATGGTTAAAATTTTTACAATAATTATTATAAAGTTTGAGTTTTCACAAGATGTTTGTACTAGTAGAGGAATAAGGTATAAAAGAGTTTCATATAGTATTTGTAATAGTGAAGATAATTTCATAATGAATGGTAGAAATAGCCTTCTAGTTATCATCAATGCAGAATTCCGCTCCAAACTCGATCAGTTCAGCGTGCATTAATTCCTCAATATCGACTTCAGCATCCGATTTTGATATCAACTCATTGTATTTTGCTTGCAAGCAATTTTGTTCCCAATCAGTGCTGCGAGATGAATAGAGAAAGACAACATTGTGGTATGTATTCAAATTTGCACTGTTTTTTTTCCTTTGTAAATCATCACACCCAAAGCACATTTTTTAGCTTCCTCCACATATATGTTTGGTACGAGAAGCGTTCTGTCTCTTTCTTTTCACTTTTTCCAAGACATACCGGATGCAATTTACGACAGATTCTTCTCCATTAAGTCGATGAGGTATAATCTTTCAACCACATCAACGTTTCATCCTTACTCATTATTCTCAATTGTTTGGCATCAGCAGTGACTTCTCTCATGATTAAGCTTTTTGTGCTGACGAGTTTGAGATCGTAGCAAGTATTTTTGTTTTTGGGATTTTCCACCTCACCCAAGTAGATGAAAGTACAAGGTAATGGATAATTGGAAAGATTGAAGTTCTCAATTATTCTACTGGGAAAAACAACTCTCTAAAGTTCTCTCACCTCCGAATCACCATAGAAGGTAATAACGTGGTAGTTACCATATTGCGATTGACAGAAGTAACCTCAATAATGGTTGGGACAGCCAGGTTTGTGAGCGTTTGGCAATATCCAATCTCTTGCAATTCACTCGTTTTCCATCCTTTGAGAGACTTAGCCATCTTTAGAGCTCTATCTGTATTGGAGAGCGTTCCCCTACCATCTTGCTCTTTACGGACATGTTTTCAAAGTATAATCAATTTAGGGAGAGCTCGCTTTTTTGGTGCTGACTCTTTTGTAGCAGGGCATTTTCTCTTAGGAAATATTTTGGTTGTTTTGCCTTTGTTTTCTGTTGAATTTATACTAATGAAAGCTTCAGAAATTTCATTGATAGTAATCTAAAAAAGAAAGAGTAATTTTTGTATTAATAAAAAAAAATCAAACAATATACTTGTTTTTCATTAAAAGAAATAATAAATTAATTAGAGTCAATTAGTTTTTTCTCTGACAAAAAGAGACAAGTTTCTTCATCGTTAAAGACTTAGCAGACTTGAAATAGTGTCAACTAAGATTTATGAACACATCTTTTTTAGATTAGAACTTTTCAAGTATTCCTCTTTGCAAATACAACTTGGTATCATTTTAAAGCTCCCAGTCTACTGAGTTTGAATTTGATATTGCTTTGGTTCTACAAAAGCTGTGTATCAAGACAAAGGGCAACAAAGTTTTAAATAAGGGGTATTAAAAAGGTACTAGCTGGAGTTGTCTCATCTTTTTGATAGTAATTAGGTCATCAATGTAAACAACAGGCAATGCCAAAGACACTCTAAATCCAAAGATGATTGCGATAAAAGTGATAATTACTTTTCCATGAGCTGAGAGTGTAAAATAAACAGCATGCTAGCAAGTGCACTGATGTTACTTGGCACAAACAGAACAGATGCTTGTCAATGCCATTATATTGTGAATAAAAGACAACACTGAATATCATTCCTGTGCAGTCAAACAAATAACGATGTTAAAAAATCTTTCAGCTTGTCATGAACTGATTCTGTTGGCTACTAACATTGCAATCAGCCAGCCACATTTATAGAGTATTTATACTTGATTTTGCAAGTGACTGCAACATATAGAAATAGCAAAGTATTTTATTTAGAGGTAGAGAAAAAGCTGTGGTTTTTTAATAGAGAAAAGGGTTATAGCAAAAGATTTAACCTGCATCTATGAAAAGCTGAAAAAAACATTTAGCCGCAACGGTTTTTGAATTTTTTTCTTATACATACTTGTACCATTGTGGGACACCTCCCAAATAATAATGTGATGGGAAAAAATAAAGATTACATGATTGAAAAAAACGTGAGAAGTGTAACTGAATGTGCATTCAAACAATAGCTGCCCCACCTAACCTTTCAAATAACCATGTAGTGGAACAAGACAGAAATAATATGGTTCATTAAAAACATTGCAGGAAATCTTGCTGAAGATGTGCCCAAATAACCATTGTACCGACTGTGAATTTGGTTGATGCAAATTATGTATTTGAAAGAAAATATATCTAATGAGTGCAGGTTCAATATCTTTTCAAACTATAAAATATTGAATATAAACGTTCAGTTTTTGTAACTTTTGGTGGAATGCATTACAAGATGGGCATGGTGCAACAATTTTGTAAAAGTGTATTTTCTCATCATTCTTCGGAGTCATAATCTTTCATATATTAACGACTACTCAAAATCAGCAATGCTATGAATTAAATATGTTACTACATACAGCAATATTGGCGGCTCGACATTTTCAATTTGGTGCTTTTTGCATAAAACTCATGTTTTGTTATTTTAACAGACGCTGACTTGCTGTTGGCTGCCAGCAATTTTCCAAACTTTTGATTTGCTAAACACCGAAATGTTTTCTTTTACAATGTGTGAAAAACAGCCTTGATTGGGTAATATTTTTATACAGGCAGGCAGATGAATCGATCTATAGTAGCCAGCCACAATAAATGCCAATGATGAAATGTGGTAATGGCTCAATTGTTCTGTGATAGGCTTACAGATGACAGCCGTGCAAAATTTGATTAGCTTATTGCTAGTCATGATGCAAACTAAACCGACTATTAGACCTGCTGTAAAGAAAGAACCGCTAGACACAATTGTTTTGGTTTTTCATTTACACGCACCCTTTACTTTTTCAGCAGCAGTGTGGGCACTTTCAAAGAAAGTTGTATGTTTTAACATTCAACTTTCAATGACAATGAGAAATCGAATAAACTTTGAAAGAGTTGTTGCGCCAACTAGTAAACTTCATAAGCTCATTTTCTTTTAGTATTCCCATGTTTTTTCGTAGCTATTGAATGCTTCAAATAAATTACCTACTTTTGATAGCATTTTCTTCTCAATACCTTTTAATTATTGTCCACTGATATTTTATGTCAGCTATTGTGAATATTTCATTGGACAAAGACAATATCCAATATTGAAGTTCTCAATAATATCATTATTCGACACTATTGTCTTCAATATCCTCTGGCCCGTTCATGTAGCAATATGAATTAGACCTTATTTTAGCTGCTCAGTATCAACTAGTGAGGAAGTCTAGATGGTTTTATGAAAGACAAAAGTTATTTTTTGTCTCTTTGCTTCTTCATACTAACAATTCATTTCACCGCACAGATAACATCAATCAACCGAGCCCATAGATGGTGACTAGAGAAGCTGTATGATCGCGGTTAGCCGCAATAATAATACTATTCTAAGCCATTAACTGATGCCTCTAGTACGCTTTAATTGGTTGGTATTTGTGACCTAAATATTTTGAAAATTTGCTGAGGTGATAACTCCAAAACAGTTTAAATCAAAGAAAGGCTTATAAAAGCTTGTAATGGGAGAAGAGTGACAAATGACAAGTCTCATGAAAATCTCTGTAAAAAATGCTACAAAATGACACCAGGTTGTATTTGCAAAGAGGAATACCTTTAAAAGTAAATAATTCAAACTTAGATCTGACACTTTACAATGTAACAGGTTGATTTTTAACAACTGATGGTAAATAATAAATATTTATTAAATTTTACCATAGTACTGAGAGTCCTCCTAGTGTTTGTTGAGAGTTCTTCTGGTATTAGTAGTAAATGCTGTAGTAGGTGTTGCTTCTTCGGATGTTGTTGCTGGAGTGGATGATTTCTGTGTAAAAGCAACGCTTCTTAATTAGTTCAAATTGCATCGGTTGAGGTGTTGTTACAAGATGAACAAGTAGTATTCGTGCGAAACTTCTTATATGATATAAAAGAGATTTTGGGCAAAGAATATTGTTTTGCGTGCAAAAAACCTTAAAGGCATTGATGTGTTTTTTCAGCGCGAAAAAGACGTTTTCGCTCAACAATCCCCTCATATTTATATGAAGATTTTTGCGCAGAAAACATATTTTTGCGCGAAATTTTTCTCATATAACACAAACAGATTTTTGCGTGAAAGCATTTTTTTTGCGCAAAAAAAAAGGTTTTTCCCTGGTAGGGATTGATGTGTGTTTTCCCGCAAGAAAAAAATTTTCGGGCGAAAATCTTTTTATAATATATATGAAGATTTTGCGCTCGTAAAATTGTTTTTTTTTGCGCGAAAGTTTTCATATATAACATAAAGAGATTTTTTGCGAGAAAACATCATTTTTCACGCAAAAAAAACATCTTTTTTACCTGGCAAGGATTGATGTGTTTTTTTAGCGCGAGAAAATTGTTTTTGCGCGAAAATCTCTTTATAATATATATTAAGATTTCCGCCCGACAAAAATTTATATATATGTAACATAAGGGGATTTATGCAAAAATTAAAAACACCAATAACACCTGGTGCAACAAAAAGGTATCTTTTAGGCTCTTGTGCTACCTGGTGCCAGCAAAAAAATTGGTACAACACTTCATTTTTCAACATAAAAATCACAATATAAACAAACCCTACGCAATAAATATTTAGCAAACATTCAAAATTTTAACACTTGGTGCACACAAAAAGTTCCCTCACAGGTTCTCATGGTAGCTGGGGCCAACTAAAAGTACACTTGGAACCAGGAGAGCCTTATCCATAGACTCCATGACAGAGTTCTGCTCCTATCTTACTACTGCTGGTAAAATACAAAGAAATACATTACTGGTTAAGATGAAACTTCGAGGTAATGTTCTAACAGCATAGTTTTTCCATCCTACCAAAGATCATTTAAATATGTGATTATCAAGTTATTTATGCAGGAGGGCTTTAAAACTTTTTTTTTTCGGATAGGCTTTTAGCGCAAAGCGGAGAGCATCTAGTAATTTGCATTGACTTCCACCCAGTAAACAAATGAAAAATGATCAGCAAGCCACTTGATCTTCAATAAAAAAAATTAGATGTTCTTTACATAACTTGTCAGCAAGTAAACAAATTTTCAACTTCAAATTTGAAGCATCATACAAAAATGCAAAAACTTTGAAAAAACACTTTGATTTTTATTATTTTATGGAAAAATACACATACCAAAGTTGTCCGTTCAAACTAACAAAGAAGTAAAAATATTTTAGCATGTACAGACAGAAAACAATAAAAAAGTAAGTGCATTCTATTGTATTTTGTTTTCGTCAACATATTAACAGCAACAATATGTATCAACATTAGCTAGTAATGAGGGCCATGACTACAATAGTGAGGCTAGTTGAGACGCAGGTGCCCATCAGCAATAAGTCGCCCCGCTATGTGATAGCCAAGTGAAAGATTTTGCCTCATCAATGTTCTGAGCCTGTTAAAACCACTTATCTCTCAAAGTCAGACTAAGAGAGACTTTCAAGCAGCAGACATCTGGTACCCACTGTGCCCCTGACAGAGAGCAGGTAGAAAGTAAGGAAGTTTAATGTCAATACCGTGAGTTCTACTGTTATACAAACAATTTTCTGAAGACTAGCGTGCACAGAGTGCGCTAAAAAAACATACCTGGCAGGTAAACTCTTGAGTTTACACTTGTATAGGTTAACCTTTTCTAGTGATGTGAGTTCTGTGATTACCTCTGGTAAACCTTCTGAGAAATTGTTTCCTTGCAGACTTAGACACTTCAGATTTTTCAAAGTCGATAAGCTAAAATATTGTTAACCATATATACGACAGTGGAGTTTAGGGGCCTACAATCCACTAACTAAAACACTGCTACCGGCTGAATTCCTATTTTTTCTGGCACAGTCAACTCAATAGCTGCCGATGGTCTTCTGCAACTAATTACCTCTCTTCAAGAGGCAATTTTGTGTCGGTATAACACCAAATTGGAATAAGCATTGTATTTTTCCCTTTGAGACAGAATAAATGCATTCCATCAAAAGCACTGAGTAATGCGTTTGTGCCAATACAATAAGTTACGGCAAAGCCTGTGCTTCTTATAAGCCGAGCACAGGAAGTAAACATACAATTGCCCAAATGAACCTAAGTAAAACATAACATAAATCAACATAAAATGTGCACACGTATGAATACTAGCGAATGAAATACTCTAGAATGAGTTAAAGGTAAGTGGGGCCCAGAAGTAAAAGGCGGAGTCATGGGCTCACTAGCCAATTCTGAGTTTCTGCACTTGCTGTTGTAAGTTATCTGTCTTTATAAGCCTCTGCTCATGGTTTCGTCGGTTATACAGGTTGGTATAAGGCAAATAATGGCTTATGAGTCATCTGAGGCTATTTTGATTCCTCATTCTATGGCAGCTATCTTGCTGCAAGTTTGGCATAGCCTACCAGGGCTGGGCTACCCTGAATGTACAGGGCCAGGGCACTCTGTATGCATTAAAGCTGTTGTTCTGGCCATCCAATTGATATAAGTTTATTGCCATAACAATCGGTAACTAAGTGCGCACTATTGGAAGTCATAAAAATCCAGTACAACATGTATACATGCAAAGTGCATGCGTGTGTGTCTGTCTGTTATCATTATCACCTTTTTTGAGCTACCGCCATCATTCCTTACTTTTCTATTATTTATGCTTTGGTAATTTAGTTTATGACAATAGCGATAACTCTTGCAAAAATAATGACAGTAATTGTTTTCTGAACATCCATAGTTTTAGAATAATGATCATCGATGGTGTTAGAATGAGAAAAAGAGATAGACCGTCATCGTATTATCATTGTGTTGTAATCATTTAATGATATTGATATTGTTTATTATTATTGCCATAAATGCTGTTATGTATTTTCCTAGTTATTACTTTTAATAGTTACTCTCAAAATATGTATTCGTATCATAATAGTTATCAAATGTGTTGAAGTGGTCATGGGAGGAGTCCACCACAAATGGAACCTACCGCAGTATGAGGCGATCAGCTGGGAGGAAAACCCGAGAGGAAGTGACCACAAGAGGAGGCAAATATGGCAGGAGGCAACCACCGAAGGAGGTGACCATGGAGTGACATGATAATGTGAGGCGACCACGGGAAGGTGTATTGATGGAGCAGACGACCACGGGAGAAGAACAGGCAACGACTAGAGGAGGTAACCTTGGAAGGAGGCTAAAGGAAAACGATTCGTGGAGAAAGGTGACAACGTGTTTAGTTATGTGGTAGACTTTGGCAGCACACATGTCTTGCACACATATATTTTAAACTAGAGGTGACTCTGACAAAAGCATTTAGTCAGACAGGCCTCCCAAAGAAGACGAATTGCCTTACCGGCCCTGCAGACTCTATACCGGCACTGCACTTTTACCTACCGGCCCTACAGTGATCTTTATCAACCCGGGAGTGACCTCTATTGGCCCTGCAGCAACATACCGGGCCGACAACAAGATAGTTGCCATAGCCAGAGTGCCAAAGACAGTCTATATCTATGCCCGAGGACGAATCCAGGACCTATCAACCCCTACTTTCCATCTACCTGGATTACAAGGCTAACGAAGGCTGAGGACTTAACCGTATATCATTACTCATAGCCATTAGGCACCTTATCTCTTTAATGCTATGTACCATTGCATTTATTGTAATTCTGATTAGCTGTATTACTTCCTGTCATGCATTTAGTTGCCCCAATGATGCAGTACGCTTCCAGTCACCAGCCTATAAAAGGCTGATTTTGCCAGTATACTTTGCCACTTATCTCTTACTGCTGTTGTTGTGAACTTTTCTAGGCAATTGCCTCTCTATATGTGGACAATATGTGGTCAATAAATGTATTGTATTACTTAAAATTATACCTAGTTTGTCTGAGCCGAGGGCTCATTAGTAGTGAAATTGTCACCGACTTCTCCATTGTACCCTGCAGGTCTGGCTGACCCTGCGTTACCTCTAGGAGAGCGGCATTGCTTTGCTGTTTCACGAGCTGCGTGCTATCAGCAGCTGTTGTTAGTGGACGATAGTAGGAGCCCTACCAGCACAATCCACTACAGTTATATATATATCTCTTCACTTTTGTTACAACAGGTAAACCAGCTTGTCTATTCTATTCTCAAAGATACTCTTGTTTTTGCTCGCAAACAAAAATCAAGACCTAGTTATACCTTACACTGCCTTCAGCTTTTAAAATAACATTGTAGCTGTTCTAAATAGCATTTAGTGAAAATAAAGCTAATCTAAGTTTTGGCAATGGCCAAAACTTAGATTAGCTTTATTTAGAACAGCTACAATGTTATTTTAAAAGCTGAAGGCAGTGTAAGGTATAACTAGGTCTTGATTTTTGTTTGCGAGCAAAAACAAGAGTATCTTTGGGAATAGAAATTGAAAAATGACACTAAATGAACTTGAAAACCTGTAATGGTTGTGGTGATTTGTGTGCGACACCAACTACACCATCAACCTCTGACTGAAACAGCACATTTTGGACACCCTCATCATTCCTGAACATTATATTTAGCAGTATAGTTGTACTTGCAAAGACTTTTCACGTGAACAAAATTTCCACCTCTGGAAATCGTACCTTGACTCCTAAAACGGCAGGCAACAAACTTAGCCATCGAGCCACAAATACAAGTTATTGCTGCACAATCTAATTAATACATACTGACAACTGTCTTGCAAGCAAACAGGTTTTTCAAGTGCCTAGATGCTTTTTTGTTCTGGGACCACACAAGCACATGCTTCACAACTGCCAATTTAACCTCCACTCCTGTTACAACATATGCTCATGCTGAATTGACTCCTCCTTTTTGACAATATTTGTTTTTATGCGGAAAAGAATTCCCCACCTGAGGATCGAACCCAAAACCCTGTCAACTGCCGATCACAGTGTTAAAGGGGTTGTGCCACGGTGTTTTTACCAAATTTCAATTGCTTTTGTCTGTATCAGGTCTGGATAATAATAAAATTATTTGTTGGAGTTGCGTTCTCCTCCCCGCTCTCATTCATATAGACGCAATTGCGGCTGACCTAAACGACTTTTAGAAAAATAGACGGCGCAAGTCATATAACGCTATAAAGCAGAAAACCAAAAAATTGGCTTGTTTGACTAGTTGTAGGTCGTTCTATAAAAATTCTGGATGCAAGCACTATACTGAATCATAAAAAATGATATTTGAATGGTTTCTAGAATTATTTGGGGGGTTTTGAAAAGTCAGCAGGTGCCTGTTGACTTTGATAGGATTGCTATTGCCAAAGGTGTCCGCCGTTTTATCAAAGATATTGCTATGATATATGTAATCTTTGGTTGTAGCCTCAGAGGTGTTCTTTGAATTACTAGAGAGTGGGATACCAAAACCCCCAATAAAATGATGAGCAGCACAGTTGTTGTTAGCTATGCACGTGACCGCAGACAGTGTCAACCCGCTCCTCCTTTTAGTACTACTACTTGTGCTGCTTCAGCTCCTCTCCTGTGATTTACACTCCATTCAACAACTACTATATATATACCTTCTTGGGTTTACTATTTTATACTATTTAGAATCTCGCTACTGAGCTCAGGTGTGATGCCAATACATACTACATCTTATTTTATAATGGTAGTTAGTTTTGCTAGCTTCTTCTTCTTGCTACTACTACTAACAAACAACAACTTCTTCGTAGGAAGGTAGGTAGTAGTTGTTGTTGTTGTTAGTTGCAGTAGTAACGAGTAAGTTATTACTACTAACTACCTACTTACCCCTTGCTTAAAAACTATTACTACTATTATTATATTTTATTACTACTATTCATATAATTATAACAATAATCAATAAATATAAATTTATTATTATTATTTATTATTATAATAATTATTATTAATTAAATATATTATATATTTATTATAATAAACAAACTATATATAAATATTTATATAAATAATAATAATACATACATATACTGCAACAAAAAATAACAAGTAATAATATTACAAATATAATAATATAACAACAACTACTACTACAATAATATATAATAAATAATAATAATACTACTAACAGTAGTAGTAGTAGTATTATTATAATAATTATTATTGTTTGTATTATTATATGTACTTATACTACAACAGCAGTAGTAGCGTATAAGTATATATACATACAAAGAAAAAACACAACAGACGGCAACAAAATTATTATGCTACTACCTACATTATTGTACTACTTGTTGTTACTACTGATACTACTACTACTATGACAATACTGATTTTTATTATTATTATGCCAAATTTTTTTTAGGATTAATTTGCATAATTTATATAAATTAACTTATAAATAATCGAGAAGTAGTAGTACTACTAACTAATAATAGTAGTAGTAGTTCAGTGTTCTAATAAAAATTACAAGTTATTTTTCCTCTACTACTGTTGCTGCAACTGCAAGAGGTTCTTGTTGTTTATCATCAGGTTGTTGTTGTTGTTTTAGTTTTAATTCTTCATTTTTCTGCTATTGAAATTTTATTGATTGTATTTGATATGCAATATTATTATAATAGATAATTACGATCAAATAATTGTTATCTTACTATTGTAAATTATAATAATCTAAAGCAATAAACAAGAACATCATAAATGGAATTTATAGGAGACAGACAAGTAGTCATTGTGGTGGTGGTTACCACTTTCTTAGGTTGGAATTTGAATGTCTGTAAAGTGCATAATGATACTGTATTACTTTTAGTATGCATAACATGATGAACTGTTCGTCTACATGTAACAACTGTCGTGTCATTGCAATTTTTAGATGCACTAATTAACTACGCTTGTTATTTTTGATTGACTTTACTGAGTTGTCCTTATGTATTATTATGGCACTCTTGTGCTAAGTTGCGAAGAAACATTAATCACAAGGTAATTCTGTTATAATATTTGATGTTTTGTTTTATAAAATGTCGTTGTTGGAAGTTGTTACACACTCATGGCATACAATATACTTCATAGAAATGCAAAATTATACAGTGTAACATATTGCCTGACTGCAAATAACTATTATGGTTGTTTAACTTTTGTATGCATAAAAATGGCTTGCCCAAAAAATACAAATATCTAGCCCGGCATTGTGTCTGGTCACATTCTTTCACACGCGTCGGGATATTTCCATTTTTTACAGGAGTCAGACTAACAACTCCAGTGTTGCCATGGAGAAGCACGTGTTTGTTGAAGGCCTGGGGGAGATAAAGAGCAAGCTAATCATCAAGCATGTGGTAACGGACAGGCACCCTGGCATCAATGCCTACATGCGGACTGCGCAGGAAGAGCCGAGAGTGGCACACTAGTTTGATTGCTGGCATGTGGTGAAAGGTATCTATACAAGTATTACTGCGTGTTATATGTACTAGCTCTTATCTATACAAGTATTACTGCATGCTATATGTATTAGTTCTTATCTATACAAGTATTACTGCATGCTATATGTACTAGCTCTTATCTATACAAGTATTACTGCATGCTATATGTATCATTAGTCAGTCAGTGCAATGGGAAAACAAATCATGTGAAAAAGTGTGCCAATGGAGAATAGATGATGGTGATACTTTCTGGATAGCTGCTAACGTATAGATTTGCTAGCTACTACTTGCTATTTTGTAGACTATGTCTGGAAGCTTCAGGCTGTAGTGCTGCGTATGATGACAGACGAGGAATTTGATTCCACTCTGCATCTGCCAACAGCACCTATCACCATGACAGATGCTCTAGATGTTGTAAAAGACAAGGAGGCTGCTATTGCTCTGCACGAAACCAGATTCTCGTTTGTGTAGAGACGGTAAAAGGGTGGCTTGGGAGTGATTGTGCGTCAGGGTGAATAAGGGCTAAGTACCCTCGCCATCATTTCCTTGTGCACCGCCAGGTAGGGTTTGCGTGGCGTTAGTAGGTTGGTGCCCACCCCCGAACTGGAAGGTGAGCTATAGTCACTTTAACCTTCACGAGGTGCTCTCTGTGAGTAGTCTATCACAATTGCTGGTCAATACTTTGTGATAGATGAATCTAATAGGTGGCTGACATGCTTGTAGATATGTTGTAACATTTCCTACTGCTTAGCATATAACCCAGTGTTGTAGATGAGGCTCATATTTTTTACCCATGCCATTATTAAATTGTTGTGCGATAGTTGCTTGGATGGTGTCTTATCCTGTCTAACAGCTATTTGCATTAAAACACCATATGGCATATTTTTCACTTGTAGCTTCCATATTCAATTTATATAATATAAGGTTAGTCTAATGATTGATGAGATAAATCTCTGTGCATGTCATTTTTTTAATTCTGTGATAATATTGTATGAATGCTATTACATGGTAACTTGTTGTATATATGTTTATAAAACAATAAAAAAATTTATTTATTGTTCGTTGTAACTTTGTCGCTGGTATGTTTTTTATTATCGTGTCAATAACATGAAAGATTAATTAGGATTAAATTATCGCAGTGTTAAAATTAATCGCAATTGAAAATCTAGCCTCTGCTATTGCTTTGGTAAATGGGCTACAACAGTCAACCGAGTTTTTGAACATAAATTTATAGTTATGTCATTCAGTAATCTTTTCGTTTGGATGAACTATGTATATTTATAATGCCAAACTAATTTTGATTAATTAATCTTGAAGATCGATAAAAATATATTTCCCAACAGCACATTGGCCTTTACAATATTAACGATAAACTTACGGTTTTATCAGCCAATGTCTGCATGCAGGCAGGTGAATGACTGGAATATTTACCGAATAATACATAGGCTGAAATCCTTCACACAAGCCAATCTGAATGAAGTTTATTTTGTATAGTAGTTGTAACAGCAGTAATTGTGTTCATGAACAACTCTATGAATTGGTGACTCTGAAAAGAGCCGTTAGATAAGGAAGCAAGTGTACTAGGTTAGGACAAGTGGTAGGTGACAATCACTCTAAACCTCCTGGATCATAGTAGTTGTCAGCATAGTGGATCTCTGCAATCTCAGCTTCTGTATACTACTAACTGTGGTTCTAACCCATAACCTTCGGAAGATGCATCACTGTCATGAAATGCAGGTCTTTGCTCAGCATCAGGAGCACTACTGCAAGGAATGCTATATCGGGCTCCCGAATGTTGAGGAGGTTGATGTGATTATTATAATAAATAATAATTTATTATTATTATTTATTCTGTTGTTGATGGATGCTCAATATTGATTCTTCTTCAATCATCTACATTACATACATTTCCAAATCAACTGAATCTAATTACCTTTAGTTAATTGTAATTATATAGTTAATCACATCAACCACAACATTCGGGAGCCCGATGTAGCTTTTCCTTCTCTCTTTTTTTTTCTTTTGCAACCTGCGTCGGCCATGTTGTTATTTGTATAGTTACCCGTGAAATAAACAAAAAGATTTTTATTAAAAAACAGTAATAAATTTGGTTAAAAGCTAAATTTATGAAATAATTCATGAAATTTATTTCGCTGATTTATATTGCATTCTTTATTATTGCATATATTGTATTTTTGCATATTAAAGTTTACTATTATAGATTACACCAACGATTCCATTTTTCACTGTCGGAGATAACTCTACAAACGTATGTCGTCTATTTTCGGCGTGGCACGACCCCTTTAACCATTGGACCATCTAGCAATGCTGAGTGTGGTTCATAAATAGCTAAACATAAAAAGAAGGTTGTATGGCCTACATACAAAAAATGTTTTGTGGTATGCAAATCGCTAACTACTTAACAAACTTTTTCAATTTTTTTCAGAATTGTTTGATTGGTCACCTGAAAACTATTTCTGATAAGTTTTTGAAGGACAAAATTTTTTTCGCAGAGAAAACAGTAAGCAACAAAAATTTGTGTCCCACGATAATTCCAGTGTGGGCTTTGGCTCTTTCACCAAAGATCAAAAACTTGACAGATGTTCATTTCAAAGACGGGTTACAATGCGATCACAACCACGCACAAATTATGCAAATCGGAGTAACGATCATTGAGTTGTAGTTTATTTTTCTGTTTCGAAGACTGCTTTTAAAAATGGAATAGCTGTGTTGAAAGATTAGGCATTAGGCTACGTTGCCTAATTTTTTATTCGTTGCTGACCAGTTCCATTCTGGTCTCGGGAGGCATTAAAAAGTGATGTTTTTATTGAGATTTTCAAAATGGAAAATGAAAAAACTTTAAATGGTTCAATGCAATCGCTTTGAAGTTAAAAATGGTACATCAATACACTATGGCACATGTTTGTTGCAAATTTGAGTTCAATCGACAAATTGGTTCTCTGTCGGGAATGGGTTTCATCCTGAAAATTAAAAATTTCATCAAAATCCAGGATAACCGCTTCCGAATGATTTCTTAACATTGTTTCATCATGTCGAATCAGAAGGTAAGCGAAATGAACCATCTTTCAAACTTGGTATTTTTTCGTCAACCGGGTCTATGATTTTTCAGTTACTTTGATGCTTTTAAAAACGATTTTTTACCTGTTTTTGCACCTGAATTGTGATTTTCTGGAATGTTCCATAACTTTGTAAACTAATTTACCTTTTGGCCCAATGCCTCTCAATTACGTTGCAAAATGTTTTGTACCTCTATCTATAACGGTTCTTGAGAAAAAGTGGCTACAGTGTTAAAAGGTTTGCGTAAAATAAGAAGAAAAAAAAAGAAGGATGAACAATAGTATTTTAGATTCTCTAAAACACTAATTATCTGTAACTTTTATAACCTCTAGAGTGTTTGCAGCTGTAATGAAATAGTTATATCACTATTTTACTGCAGTTATTTTCTCAAAAGTATTGCAACAAAAACTATGGTTGTGGCTCTCATATTTGCAATAAGTATCCTAACCTTTACAAAAAAGCATAACTAGGCTTTATAAACAAGTTTTTTTCAGAAAGACCAAGCAGAACCAAAGTGATCTTGCAAACATATATTTTTGTTTCAATTTGATTGAAGTAGATTATTATTGCTTAGATCTAGATAGTGGTGGTTCAAGTAGCAAAATATTAAAAACAGACGATAAGTTTACAAACTGCCTTAATACTGCTCTAATGTTTGAAGATGTTATTATTCTTTTAAGGTATTGTCGGACATTTTCGCAGTAAATTTGGTTGAAACCCCCACCCCGTTCCACCCCTTGTTATAATTCTCATCTATACCCTTTCCCCAGTCCCTAAACATGTCTCTGCCATGGACCCTGTATTGCTCAAGAATAGGTTATATAACCCATACCGATTTTAGATACAGTGCTGTACCGAGTCAATCCTTGACCCTGAACTTTCCACATTATTTATAAAGGACCTATCCCAGGTCTATTTCAGGACAGTATCCTAAACCAGTTAGCGAGATCATAGGGACGGACAGCCTAAGAATCAGGGGTAAGGATATCCACTTACAAACCAAAGAGAAGGAACATCAACAAAGCTGGAGATTACCCTAAGGAAACCAGCTTACCTTAGACTGCAGTATCCATCTATCTGTGATTGGCTAGAGAAGAGTGGGAATCACCACATCATGTGCAGCATTAAGTGATTGGGCAGTATTGTTGTTATATGTTTGTATTATGCTTTGTCATTGATGAATTGTATGTTATATTGCATGTAATTGGCTCACTCCTAATAAGGGGGTGAATGTTCCTTGTTGCTGCTATAAAATGACCTGTAAAGCCTGGCCTACACGATCGTAGATATTTACACATTTCACAAGGAAATCGAATGTTTCGGTAAGTGCTACACAGAAATACTTTTTTCTTTGATGTCGGTAGACTGACGAGGAGTTGTCACTTCTTTCATTATTTTCTAGCCCTTACTAATCACCCTACATAATCAGTTTTAAACCTACTGTCAGCTTTTGGTTAAAATTGATTATATTTTTTTCATAACAATTATAATTATTTAGATACAACACATTCTTTCAGCTGAAATTAATTATTATTGTTTTTGTCATAAAAAACAGTTATTCATTAAGAGGCAATTTATTGTACCTATCCAACTGAAAATGAAGACTGCCATTATTATGTTTAAAATTATAAATGCTCAATGATTGATACTATGTGGTCGTTGGTAAATTATGCCGATTGATGCTGTATTTATTTAAGCTATCTATGTGGCTACCATTGACCTAGAACCCCCTTTATAGGGTGGTCATGGGTGCCCCACAAGATAGCATAGGGTACGTGGTCTGGGGGGGTTATAGGTCTATGGTTGCTATAAGCATCCATACAAGCAATGCACGAGGATTGAAGCTCCTCTAAGCTTCAAGAGATTGCTTCACTGCAGCAGCCAATCGCAATCAATTATTTACTATGTATCATGTGAAGTGCATCATGAAAGTTTAACATGTTGATCGTTAGAAAATTGAATGTTTTCCTGGCTAATTAGAAAAATACGGTGTAGTCATCGTAAATTAACCATGATTTGTGTGAAATAAACGATCATGTAACCTGGCCTTTATACCTTGATAGAGGCAAAGTGATCTGGATTGTGAAGCATACACTAGTTATATTGTTATAATAACTCCTTTAGCCAGATATTTTTTAATTAATAATAACTCTTTTAGCCAGTTATTTTTAAATAATAAAAAATCCTGTTATATTGCTAAATATACAGTAATACCGTATACCGTAATAAAGTAAATTTACTCTAACATTGTTCAGATTGTCTGGGTCATGGATCCTGTGAAGTTGCTTACGCCTGCATTTGGAGGGACCCCAGGTGTGTAGGGAAGTGGAGTGTGCACAAAGGGTGCAGACCGAGAGTTGGCTGTTGTGCCAGTAGTAGAAGTTGGAACTCTACTACCCTATTTTAGAATGCATGTTATCCGGAAGATTGAATTTACAGGTGAAGAAACTGCCATACATAAAAGCAAAAAAAGTTTTATTAAATTAATCTTCGAGACTCTGTTTATAAGCAACTTCTATACACACAAATGAGTTATCAATAAACTTGTTTTTAAGTAATTTGGTGTTCAGGTGTTGTCAGGAAAAGATCAATTATTCTCACAATCTAAAAGTCAGTTTGAAGTTTTTTTTTGATAGGTTTTAGTTTCTAAACTTACTTTGAAGGAAAGTGTTTGAGGTCACAGTTGACGAGAACAAGTTCTTCTAGTGAAGTCAATTGACATATGACTTCTGGTAGACCATCTCTAAACTTGTTACCATTCAGGCTCAAGTACTTGAGTTTAGTCAAAGAAGTGATGCTGTAAAATTAGTCAGCGTAAAGTGTAAATAGTATAGGATAGAGACAATTATAAGTGGATATCAGCAGTACTTGTCAACAATAAAAATTAAATATGATAACAGATACAATAGTTATTCATAAATCTTGACAGCAAGCAACACATTGATTGGGATAGTTGCTGAGGAATGGTTCAAGTTGAAAAAGGCTGTATTGAATAGCAGTGATGAACAGTTTTGTCAGAAAAACTGTTGAGATTTTTCTACTTTAATAGAATGAAATATTCTTGGTCTACAAAAACAGCTAAGCTTTCTATGACTTTTACTGAAAGCAGTTACGCTGTCAAATTATTTGATAATTAATTTAAAGGAAATGGCGGATGTTGCTCTTGGATGTTTAGTTTGCATTAATTATCCCGCCTTTTAACTTCTCGTTTAAAACTTGTTTCATGGAAAAATGTGCTTTCATTTTGCGATGTTTTGTCGAATAAGAGTTTGTCAAAGTATGCCAGATTTTTGTTAAGAGTCAGCAGTAATTTCAATGAGCCTCATTCAATAGCATTATTGGACAAACAGTAAAAAATAACGATGAAAATGTGCGAATTTTGTGAATAGTGATAACTGAGAAATAATTGATTTAAGTTTTTTGCCAAAAATCCAAAATTGCAAGCTATATATGAACCCAACATATTTATTTATTTCATCAAATAAAGCAATGCAAAGTTTATTTAATGTCGTACCCTGAATTTATATCATGAATAGTGCATCAACAAAAATGAAAAAGTGTTACAACAAAATTTTTATCCATTACCTTTGTGGTAAATCAGTGAGCTCACACCAGTTTAGTGTAAGTTTCTCCAAAGATATGAATTCAGAAAACTTGGATGGAAAATCTTTTGACAGATCAACTGACCCGATGTGCAGCTCTTGAAGCTGAGCAGGAGACTCAAAACTGGAACATATCAAATACATTGAATAAGTCGTAGTAGTTTATTCTCATTATTTCTTCATCTATGTGAACAGTTCTCATTGCCCACAGGATCTAATCATGAAGTTATTTAAAAGCGACAAAGAATGAAAAAGTTGACAGGATGAGAGAGGAATCAAAATTTATAATCATAGTCAAGTTTACCTTTCCAGTTGTGGAGATATGTTGTCCCATGAGTTTTTCTCTATCTTCAATACTCTCAACTTCGGTGCTACTAAATTAAGCGACGGTAAGTCTGTGTGCCGTACGTACATGTGGGTAACATGATGCTCGCCAACATCATCAAGGATTTCTCTTTCATCAAGCAGATGCTTAAATGCACAGTTCTCTTTTTCTGGAATTTTTTCAATCTCTGGCTGTCCAGAATGTCTGTACCAAATTGCTGTAAAAAGTTGTTAGAAATACAGCTGTTTTCTTATTATTTCACGGTAAAGTAATTAGTACTAGAACCACAAAGTTATGTTTTTATACGTCCGCTGTGTGCACCAGCATAGCTGATACTATTTATTGTTAAACATAGTCATTCAATCAAATTACTTTCCTCTGGTAATTAGCTGCCACTAGAGCAATGGATTGTGCAACTGAAACACCTTTATTGAGCTCACAGGTAATGTTCAATGCAGTAACATACCATCTTCTTTCTCAAGCTTACTTTACTTTGACTAATGCTGCCTTGCTAATAGTTTGGCATGGCTAGTTCTTGCTTGTTGTAGTTTTTAACGTGAAATGATCATGTAAAGTTTGAAATATCAAAACCTCTTGAAACAGAAGTGGTGTAAAAACAGAACATTGCTGTTGGAAATTAGCAAAAAGCTGTAAATGAAATAGTGATAATGGAGGTAATCCGCTAGCATATCTTCCCTTCTCACCTTCTCACTCATTTTGATCGAAAATGCAGTAAACCAAAACATCTGTACAATTTTTGTTGAACGCCATGCATGTGCTAATGGCAAGTATTGATTTTTTGTCAATTTTCCTTTGGTGGGACAGTTATGGGTGCAAGCAACCAAAAGTATAGGAGAGGTAAAAAGAAGTGTAAAGAGCCTAAAAGTTGGACTGAAAAAAAACTAACGGAAAAAGCAGCTTTCAAGGCAAATCCATCACACTGGTCACAAGTAGCGATAAAACAGGTCAGTATTGGGTTTGAGATATTACAGCCCCTTTGTTGGCACAGCGCTAAGAGAAACATTCGTGTACACTTACTGGTTTTGAGCTTGATAGAACAACAGTTGTCAGCAATATTACAGATGCAGGTACAGTTTTATAAGTGCCAAATACACTTCTTTTTCATATGCATTATTGAACTTTTGCCATTTATATCTGTATGTTATGGCTGATGTATGGGATAGGATTATGTTAGTTTAGTTTCATACACAACCATTTCTCAAACACCGAGTGTGAGGTGACAAGTTACTATCCGCCATACTTTATATCGATTACAATACATTGATAATACGTAATATAAAAATTATGGTAATTTCTCATCAATGAAAGGTTTAAAAATAATGAAAAAAACAAGTTTTGTTATAATTAAGTGGGGGTGCTATTGAGCTGTAGGTTTCAACATCTCCTTAAACATAATTTTTTTTAGTTTATATTGTTGAAAAAATTACTCAAATAAATTAGCAATCTTTTCAAGCAGATATACTAACCAGCATGTGGTGCTTGATTTTCACCCAGTTGTTTTTACTTCGAAAATTGGGTGATTTAGTCTCTGGTAAGAGCGCAGGGACGAAAATTTACACAACATGGTTATACTGTCAAGGATTTTGCTCCAATCCACAAGCACAATTACTGTCCACTACTGATACCGTATCACTAGACTATTTAGCCTAGTAAAAGTATGCGATCCCAACCCAACTGGGGTCTTTCCTCTCAAACAAAAAACATAAAACTTAGATACTGTCTGTCTCACCAGAATATTCAGGTCCAGGGTTCTACGCAGAGTCAGATTACTTTGCAACTTTCCTACACTTTCAACTAATCCGAGTTCAACTCTCAACTTCAGACGACAATCAGCTGACTTTACAAGTGATTTGAGGATATAAGCCATTACTTTTATTTCCGCAGACAGCCTAAAGACTTAGTAGACTGATGCAAGATCCAAAAACGCTTTTGCCAGGCAGTAAAAGTTGACTGGATTTTAAAAAATTGCAGCAAGATATACACATCCAATGGGGGCAAAAACAATTCACACAACACAAAAATAAACTAAAAGCAAACACAAAAATAAACGAAAAGCAATCACAAACAGTATCTACATTTATAAGCAACAACACATTAAGTACCAATAGGCTTCCCTTTTTAACCACCATATGGATCAAAGGTTATTATGCAACCTGAAAGTTACACCTTTTGTAATTTTTGCACATCGTTTCTTGGTTTTTATGCTTTTATATTACTACCTGGGTATTCCTGTTTTGGCTCATTGTGCTTTGGCTACATTGTTAAAATGCTCTCTCTTAGAGCAATTTCATTTTCTGTTCTGTGTAGCTCTGGGTACGGGATCACTGTAAACTAATTTAGTCACTGAGTAGCATCTGTTTAAAGTCTGTGTGGTTCTGGGTAGCTTCTAAGGTAAGTCTAGCCATTTACCTAGACTTTTTTATGACGCCCTATCCAAGAATTTTTGTTTCAATTATCCAGTAGTTACGTCTTTGCCAATGTTCAATCTCTGGGCTCCTTGTAAGACAGTAGGAGAATAAGAGAGTGTTATTAAAACCAAACTGTTTCGGTTATTTTGGGTGCAACCGTTCTCAAATGAAAAAAAGAAAAGAGTATTGGGGTTAGCTCATTTGGAGTGAAAGGGTGTAACTCAAACTGGGGAAACAGGGCTTTATGTTGGTGGGGCACAGATGTGTAAGGGGGATTTTATCAAACTTTTCACTAAGCATCTCAATATTACAATAGACTTCTTTGAACAGATGTTTTAATTAAAAAACGCAACATGTCCTTACCAAACGTGGTTTGTACAAAACAACTACCAATCTCTAGTTAGGTTTAAATCCATTCGCTAATTTACCCCATTAAACCTATTAATGACATAACTTGAAATAAATGAGTGTTCCACACAGTTAATATTGCTCCTATATTTTTTCCATACTAAAACACACCCCTGAAAGTAGGTTAGAAACCACATGCCTACCTTTTGTGTGATCAGGTTTGATATGCACAACTGCATTACCAGCAAGATCATTTAAGTTGGTACCTTCCGTGCTGTCACCACTCTCTTCATTTTCACAACCTAATATCAGGTTGCTAGATTCATTTGGTCCACTGTTACTGTTTTCTTCGCCATTCAGTGTGCTTTGCTTGTTACCCATTGCTTCATATACATACTTTATTAACCAATCCTAAAATAGACAATGGAAATAACCACATAAAGTTTTGTTTTAATGTTTTTTTTTACTGACCATTATAATTTATAGTTTTGTATATCATAATACAATAACACAAGTGCCAGCATTATTGTGCATGAACTTAGAGGGTAGCTGTGTGCAGCATTATTCCAGAGTTCATGTAAGCAACAATGCATACCACCTTGACTGTCATAAGACCAGTAGTTATAATGCTAGATTGCCACAGGGATGTTGGCGTTGGCTAGCTAAGACAATATAACAAGGTAGGAGAATTCCCCACAAAGTAAAAAGTGCTCATAAAAGCTGAGGATAGCAAGATGGCAAGCAAGGACCACAAGCTGAACTCCTCCATCGTATCAGATCGTGGAGGTTTGTGGGGCTTAGGCAGTCATAAACAATGCTCCCACTTCCCTACAATGTATTGCCCAATGCTTTTGCTTGATTGGTGCTGACCTAATATGGAACATTGTATTCATTTTTATATCGCTTGAAAGCCATTGTAGGGGTGCATACAGTATTCTACCGCGTATTAGATTCATTTACGCATTCAGTGTGAATAAACCTGTTTACGAACAAACCACTCGGTATACTTAGTGTAAAATTAGGAATTTGCAAAGTTTAAGGCATTTTGAGTAGGTTTTGGGAGCTTTGCCTACAGGCCTGGAGTGAGCACAACTAGTGTGGCGGAAAAGCCCAATTAGCTTGAGAAAAAACTCTGAACACCCCATAATAGCCTTATGTAGCCTGCGGTGAAGCTAGGAAAGGATTTTGGTTGAAATCTCACAGCACATTGAGTGAAGAAGTAGAGGTTGTGCAGTTGTAGACATTCTAAAGTAAAGACTTAAGTCCGCAACAAGCACCTGTAAGACAAGCACCCAGTAGTTTCCTGTTGTGTCCAATTTGAAGCAACGCTCAGAGTTCCTTCTGAATATGACAAAAGCATTGTGAGTTTCTCCTGTATTTTTTCAATGGGTCAAGCAAGCAAATAATAATTTGCATGCAAAGAGTTTCTCACCCATCAAAATTTGAAAAAATCTTCACACTGCAGTTGCTGTAATGTGATATTGATACTAAACGACGCATTTTTTGTTGCATCATGACTCTTCTGATCTTTTCAATTTTATGTTTTTAATTTGCACTTAAAACTTTCCAGTTGCTTGCTTTTCCAGATAAATTTAGCT